>CAUYRT010097030.1:0-10464 GCA_963574885.1 Lepilemur ruficaudatus
TCAGGCTGGTTTCGAACTCCTGACCTTGAGTGATCCACCCACTTCGGCCTCCCAGAGTGCTGGGATTACAGGCGTGAGCCACCGCGCCCAGCCTGCAATGATAATTTCTTAGTGATACTCAAAGAGACAGAGAAAGGAAAAAGCTCTTTATAGAACAATGCCAGATAAGGTAAAAAGAATGATTGAATTAGAAAATGACTGTTTTGCAGATTCCAGTGTAATCGTAGATTTAGGCAAGGATAATAAATGGATGGTGAAATCTTTGGATGAAAGATTGTTGGAGAACAGGATATCATACAGTCGCAAAGTATTACTCCATGATTATTTACTAACTAGAAAGGGAGGAATGTACCTTTAAGATGGAGAGGTCTGATAATTACCTCCTTACACAGTGATGAAACTTGGCATTATGTGCCTCCCTGATGTGATGCAATGAGAAGTACTCAGCATCACCTAAATAGTATTCTTGCCAAAAATGTTAAACTGGAATCTAATTGTGAGGAAACAATTAGATAAATCCAGAATGTGGGGCATTTTATAAGACAACTGGCCTGGAATTTTCAAAAAATTCCATGTCATGAAAAACAGAAGGTTGGGGAGGTACACTCATGCTGAAGTATTTAGGAATAAAGTGATAATTCATCTGCAACTAATTTTTAAATGGTTCATTAAAAAAAAAAAACGGGCATTGTGGCTCACACCTGTAATTCTAGCACTTTGGAAGGCTGAGATGGGAGGGTCACTTGAGCCCAGCTTGAGCAAGAGCGAGACCCCATCTCTGCTAAAAATAGAAAAATTAGCCAGGTGTCATGGCACATGCCTGTAGTCCTGGCTACTCAGGAGGCTGAGGCAGGAGGATTGTTTAAGCACAGGAGTTTGAGGTTGCTGTGAGCTGTAATGACACTATGGCACTCTAAGCTGAGTGACAGCAAGACCTTGTCTCAAAAACACACAGACACACATGCATGTATGTGTGTGTGTGTAAGGAGATAGAAAGCAAATGTAGTAAGAAGTTAACAGTTGGTGAACCTAGGAGGTGAAGGGTTCTGTGTGTGTTAATTGTACTACTATTTTTGCTTTTTAGTGTTTTTTTTAAATATTTAGGTTTAAAATTTGGGAAGGGTGTTTATTTCTGTTTTGAACTCAAATCCATCTTTTTAATATTTTTTTGCCCATTGGTTTAATTATGCTGTTCGGAGCCACTCTGATAGATCCAAATTCTCTCTGATGTGGTGTTAGTGGTATTGGTGGTAGTGATATTGGTCATTTTTATATAACATGTATCGAATATGTACTGTGACATATGCCAGACATTGTGTGCAACACATTATATGCATTATTTTAGTTAATCCTCCTAACACCTCTTGAGTTAGTACTCATTTCTTCTTTTAAAGATGAAAAGACAGATGCTTAAAAAGGAATCACTAAAGCAACTGAAAAAACATTATATCTTAAGAATGCAAATGTGAATTTGTGAGGCAGGCTAGAATATTCATTGATGAAAAGCGTGATAAAAAGATTTGTGATAACGTTACTAGGCATGCATATTTTTCTGGCCTTGAACTTGTTCAATGTGTAAGCTACCATGGAGAAGCAATCTAGTGTGGTGGTTAAAAGCTCAGTGCCTGAAGCCAGAAAGGCTAGGTTCAAATCCCAGTTCCAGCATTTACAAGATGCTACTGCCTGAGAAGCACTTCCCCATGATTCTGTACAGGGAACCTCTTGTATTAGTTTCTTATTGCTGCTGTAACAAATTACTACAAATTTGGTAGCTTGAAATAACACAAGTGTATTATCTTATAGTTCTGGAGGTAAGAAGTCCTAAATGGATGTCATTCGGCTAAAATTAAGGTATCAGCAGGACTGCATTTTCATTTGGAGACTCTAGAGGAGAATATTTCCTTGCCTTTTGCAGTCTCTAGAGTCCACCCATGTTCCTTGGTTTATGACCTCTGTCTTCCAAGCCAGCAGTGTCATATCTCTCTGTGCCTTCCTTCCAAGTAACGTTTCCCTGTGATTCTTCTACCTCCCTCTTCTACTTTTTTGTTTAGAGACAAGGTCTCATTCTGTCACCCAGGCTGGATTGCTTTGGTGTGATCATAGCTCATTGTAGCCTCAAACTTCCTGGGCTCAATTGATCCTCCTGCCTCAGCCTCCCAAGTAGCTGGGACTACAGAACCATGCCACCACACTCAGCTAATTTTTTATTTTTTTGTAGAGATGGGGTCTTGCTGCATTGCCCAGGCTGGTCTCAAATTCCTGGGCTCAGGTGATCCTCCTATCTTGGCCTCCCTGAGTGCTGGAATTACAGGTGTGAACCACTGTGACTGGCCTCCCTCTTCCACATTTAAAGACATTTGTTATTACTTTGGGCCTACCCAATATAATAGATAATCTAGAATACTTTCCCTATTTTAAAATTAGCCTTAAATTAGACTGATTAGCAACCTTAATTCCATCTGCAACCTCAGTTCTCCTTTGCCATGTAACCTAACATATTCATAGATTCCAGAGATTAAGGCGTGGATGTTTTGGGGGGACTTTTTTCCCCTTACATATCTATATTTAAATTCTGAAGTTGTATAAGGTAGCTGGGGCCAGGAGAAGATGATTCCAAAGTGGAGATTCTGGCCAATGCTGAGCACTGTGAGTAAGACCAGTGATTGGATTTGAGTTAGAAGGAAATACTGAGTGGTATATGTACATGTTTTTTAATTCTCTTACTATTATAAAATATATATAAAAAATTCAGTGTCAAAGAGTGAATTAGAAGGCAATTTTTATTTACATCATAGTAAGGAAATGATTAAAATATTAGACTACATTTTATTTCTGTTGTTTTGTGCCAGCCCCAGAGTAAATTGCTGTTGATTTAATTGCAATTTTAGAGAAGCTTCAAGTTTAATTTTAATTTTTTAATTTTTTATTACAGGGTTTAACTACCCTTGGATGCTCCTGTTGATATGGAGAAGATTGAGGAACAATTCGCTAATCTGCACATATATAAGTGTTCCTCAGGAACTAAAGAGCCCACTTACCTTCTTGGTATAGACACATCAAAGACTGTTCAAAGAGAAAAAGAAAGCTTGGTGGCTGTTTTATGTTCTAATGGATCAATCAGAATATACGATAAAGAAAGGTTAAATGTACTACGAGAATTTAGTGGATATCCTGGACATCTTAATGGAGTCAAATTTGCAAATTCCTGTGATAGTGTATATTCAGCATGTACTGATGGCACTGTAAAATGTTGGGATGTTAGATTAGCCAGTGAAAAACCTATCCAGCTGTTCAAGGGTTACCCTTCCAATGTTTTTATCAGTTTTGATATCAACTGTAATGATCATGTCATTTGTGCTGGTACAGAAAAAGTTGATGATGATGCATTGTTGGTATTTTGGGATGCAAGAATGAATTCTCAGGATTTGTCTACTACTAAAGACCCACTTGGTGCATATTCAGAGACACATAGTGATGATATCACTCAAGTACGTTTCCATCCCAGCAATCCCAACATGGTGGTCTCTGGTTCAACTGATGGCCTAGTAAATGTATTTGATATTAGTGTTGATAACGAAGAGGATGCACTGGTTACAACCTGTAACTCAGTTTCATCAGTAAGCTGTATTGGGTGGTCTGGGAAAGATTATAAACAGATTTACTGCATGACACACGATGAAGGATTTTATTGGTGGGATCTTAATCATCTGGATACTGATGAACCAATTACGTGTTTGAACATCCAGGATGTCAGAGAAGTAGTTACCATGAAAGAAGGTATTTTGGACTATTTGATTGGTGGCCTATATCATGAAAAGTTGGATAAGTTGTTTGTTATTGGAGGCACGAACAAAGGAAGGATTCACTTAATGAGCTGTACCACAGCAGGATTGATTCATGTGACCAGCCTTCAGGGAGGACATGCTGCTGCAGTCCGTTCTTTCAGTTGGAATATGCAGGATGATTCTTTGCTGACTGGAGGAGAAGATGCACAGTTGTTACTTTGGAAACCTAGAGCTGTAGAGGAGACCTTTACAAAGAAAGACAGCATGAAAATAGCATCCTCTGTGCACCAGCGAGTACGAGTTCACAGTAATGATTCTTACAAGAGAAGGAAAAAGCAGTGATATCACATTGGCAGTTTACTTGGTAGGTTTTATATCTACCAAGGTATAAATGAAATGTCATGTGAAAAAATAAAAAAGATAAACAATACTGTTTCAAGTAATTATTTTTGTTTAGTACCTGTGGTCGCCATGTTGAAAGCTTTATGTAAAAACAAGCCACTTAGCAAACAGTCCTGGAAAAAATGTTGAGAATGGTTTAATTCACGTCTTCATGTATTCTAAAAATTGTTAAAGCTACTAGTTGAGTATAAAATTAGTGAATTGAAAGTAAAATTACATTCCTCATTTTGAAAATCCATCTGTTGAGTGAGTAAATGTTGGGTTTAAAGAAATAACTCTGATAAGGACTTTTTAGAAGTATATTGCTGGTAAAACTTAATAAGACAGGTGGTTGACTGCATTTTTTTAAGTCAATTTTTTACATTCAAGTTATTTTCATTGTCTATAAAAAATCAGACAATATTCTTTATTTGAGGAGCTTTTACTTGCTTGATACTCCTAATATGTTGGAATATTTAAATGTAAATATTCTAATGAGCGTAAATAGAATTAAACTTTTTAAGAAATAAAGTGATAGGCAACTATCTAAAATGAGAAAAATATATTTAGTAAATATTCGCATCTATACTTTAATATCATTGGGTAAAGAGTAAGCAAGTGTTTTGCTGATGAAAAGGAAATTATTTTGCTAAATTCATATTAAGACTCAAAGTAAAACACAAAAATGAAAATATAACAGGATTATTTTTATTTCAAAATATTCTTGTAATAATTTGTGATAAAATTTTCTTCATCCATAAATTTAAACTTGAAATTTTGTTTACTCCTAATTTTCATTTTTCTTTTAAAAAATATTTCTGTAAAGAATTAATAAAAGGTAGACCTCTCTCTAAAGGTTTGCTATATCTTAACTAAATATAAAAGTATCTTTTTATAGATATTAGAAATATTGTCATCAAAAACATCACTTAACCTTTAATACTTCTTTTTAAATGTTAATAATGACTTATACTTAAGATGGTGACACTGGGGGAAAATTTATTTTTTCTGTACAACAATGCAGCTTACAGTTAGGCTATAATCTAGCTTAATTTACCTCATACTATACAATAAGTAAGTCACTGTTTAACATATTCAAAATATATAATTCTCTTTTTTCTCAAGCACTCTATCATCAAATGGAACTAAAATATATATTAATCATTCTTATTTGGAGAAATTCAACTATTCTTGCTGTTGTCCAAACCATAAATCTGAGGATAATTCTAGATTTCTCTTCCCTTTTCTCCTATCCAGTTACTCACCAAGTCCTATGCCATTCTGCCTCCTAGAATCTATCAGCTGCCCTTTTGCCTTTACCTCATCACTACTGCCTTAGATAAGACTTTCATTATCTCTCACCTAGAACACAGACTCAATCTCTAATCTCTTTCAACTCATCCTGCTCACTACTTCTAGGTTACCATTGAAAACAGATCTGATGATGCCTTGTGCTGCTTAAAATCTTTGGTACATTTTGATCTCTTGATCAAGGAGCACTATATAAAACATTAAAAATGATGTTTTTCAAGATCTTTAGGATATGAGACAATACTATGTTGTAGGTGGAAAAACTGGTTAAAAATTTTTGGAGAAATCGTATTCGTAAAGCAATCAGAAATGAAACAGTAGTTATCAAAACAATAATTTCTGAAAACTAAAAATAGGCTGAACAAGGTGGCTCATGCCTGTAATCCTAGCACTCTGGGATGCCAGGGCAGGAGGATCACTTGAGCTCAGGAGTTCCAGACCAGCCTGAGCAAGAGTGAGACCTCGTCTCTACAAAAAATAGAAAAATTAGCTGCCCATGGTGGAGCAGAATTGTAGTCCCAGCTACTCAGGAGGCTGAGGCAGGAGGATCGCTTAAGCCCAGGAGGTTAAGGTTGCAGTGAGTTACGATGACACCACTGCACTCTACCAGGGCGACAGTGCGAGACTCTATCTCAAAAAGAGAGAGAGAGAAAAAAAAGTCTTAATAGTTTTTTTGGGGAGGGTGGGTGTGGGAACCAATCATGTAAGAACACAATTACATTTGTATTAGACTTCTCATTAGTAAATCTGGTTGAAAAAGGATAGATCGATGCCTTCAAAGTTCTGAGGAGAAATTCCTGCCTATTTGAATTTATATTCTTCAAACTCATGAAACAAATAGATGATAAATTTTTTGAGCTATCCCTTGTCAAATGAACATTTCCCGGTTGCTTTCTGAAACTCAGGAACCAAACTAATTTAGCTAACAGAATGTCCATTGCTAAACAGACTCTCATTGACTAAATCCAGGAGATAAATAGATTTGGATTTTAAGAGATGTTTCCTTTTCCAATCTATAATTCTATGACCAAACTGTCTTCATGTGTGAAGTTAAAAACATTTGCAGACATACAAGATCTCAAACTTCACTCTCCATGCCACTCTTTTCAAAGGAGTGGCCACTCCTTTAATTCCACAAAAATTAAGAAAATAAATCAAAGACAAGAAGACAAGAAATACCAGAAATTAGGGCAGCAACTCAGCATTGTAGCAAGATCACAGCTTTGCAGCACAACTACAGAGTATTCAATCCAGATTGGAGCAGGACAGAAGGAAGCAAGAGGGAGATGTACAGGGAGAATGAACTGATAGGTTACCCAACGCATTTGACTGTGTGGAAAATAGTATAAGTGGATTTAGCTTACCAATTAAAAGAGAGTTTCACATAGAATTTTAAATTCAAATAAAACAAGAATGGAAGAGATTAAAAAGTAAAAGGTTGACAAAAGGTATACTAACCCATAGAATGGAAGAAACTATTTGCAAATTATATATAAAGAACTTGTATCCAGAACAAATAAAGAAATCTTACAACTTATAAGAATAAAAACAAAACCCAATTTTAGAAATGGTCAAAGGATCTGAATAGACATTTCTCCAAAGAAGACATACAAATGGCCAATAAGCACATGAAAAAATGCTCAATGTCAGAAAATCTATGACAGTAATGGACAAAAAAGGAAAAAAATCATGATTATCTTAATATAGAAAAACTTAGGGAAAGTTTTACACCTATCCATGAAAAATATAAGCATCAGGCTAGCAACAGAATGCTTTTTAAACCTGGTGATGGTTTATATATCAAAAAACTATAGTAAACATTATACTTAGTGGAGAAATGTGAGATTAAATGCACTCCCTTAAAGACCAAAACTCAAAGAGGAGACCTATCATAGTACTATGGATCCTGGTTAATACTATAAGGAAAGGAAAACAACTGTAATGTGTAAGGATTGGAAGAGAAGGGCAAAAACAAAACCTTTCCTTTGCAAATGATATCTACCCAAAAAAATCCATCAACAAATTATTAAGAGATTCAGCAAGGTTGCCAGTATAAAGTCAGCCTTTGAAAATCTAAAGCACAACATTTCATAATAGCTACAAAAATGTAAAAGTATCAAGGAATTAACCAAGCATACACAAGATCTATTTGGAGAAAACTTTAAAATTCTAATAAAGATGGAAAAGAAACATTCCACGCTTCCAGTGAGATGACAGTATTATAAAAGTGAACATTCTAAATTTAATCTGAAAAGTCAATGTGATCCCAATCAAAATTCCACTTGGATTTTTTGAGGAATTCAAACTTTAAAATTTTTATGGAAAAATAAGTTCTGCAAATAACCGAGTAAACTTAAAAAAGAGGGAGGATTTTTCCTGCCAGATATTAAAATAGTAGTAAATAAAATAGTAGTAAAAACTGTGCTATGGCCTAAGAACAATGCAAATGAATAGAGAGTTCAGAGACAGACCATGGGTATATGGCAATGTAATATTTATAAAGATGATACAGTGAAAAGGGGAGAGTTTTTATTAGATGGTTTTGAGGATACTGGCTCACTAGGATGAAACTAGATCCCTACCGATGTACTTCAGATACGTTAAGACTTAAAAGGTTAGAACTATAAATTTCACAGCAGAAAGTGCTGGAGAATATCTCTGTGACCTCGAGGTAGAAAATGATTTCTTAAACGTCAAAGGTATGACATATAAGGCAGAAACAATAGAAATTTGATTACATAAAAAGGAGATCTTCCAAAAGATCTAAGGACAAAGTTAATAAATGACAGAATGGTAGAAAATAGTAGAAAAGAGATTTGAAATGTCTAAGACCAAAATTGACTAAATGTAGAATATAGAAGAAACGCCCTCAAATCAATAAGAAAAAGCAATCAATGCCAATGGAAAAATGAGCAAAGAATATGAAAAGACAAATATCAGAAGAAACTGAAAAGATGGTCAAACTCCCTAGTAATTGAAGAAATGAAAACTTAAAATAATCACTTTATACTATTTAGAATTTTAAAAATTAGAAAATTGATGCCAAATGTTGGAGGCATGTGGGCATGCATTAATAGGAACCCTCATGTACTGCTGATGAGAGTGTAGACTGATGCAGCTATTCTAAAAAGCAAAAACACACTTAAGTGTTCATGTACCCTCTGACCTAGCAATTGCACTGCTTGGTGTAATCCCACAGACATTTTCATACAGGTCCGTTATTGGGCATTATTTTTGATGTCATGGGGTTGGAGACATCCTGAGTATCTATCCCTGGGAGACAGGATAGGTAAAAATGTGGTGATTGCACACAGTGAAGTAACAACAGTTACAAGCCACAGACTAGATTTATACTTAGCTATATGGCTTAATCATAAAACGAGTACCCGGTGAAAACAGTAAGAAACAAGGTATGTATGGGGAAAACCATTTGTAGTAATTAAAAATATTAAAGCTAACAATTCACTTTGCAAGAACATATACAATTTTGTGTATTATTAACACCATAGAATGGTTACCTGGTATGGGGAAAAGGAAATGGGAGTGGGTTTAGAAATAAAAGAGAAGGGGAGAAATTTAAAAAGAAAAGAAAAAATCACTTTGAAAGGATGTTACAAATATGTTGGAGAGTTTGGAAGCTAATAATAGGCTCACAAGAAAACATGCAAATGAAAGGGGTAAGGGACAATTTTTAACTCTAGGGGGTAAAAAATGAAATGTAATCATAGTACACTAGTGGTGTACTAGGTACCAGCTGATGAACAATATGTAGTCATAATATTGATTTAATCAAAGTTGTTGTAAAACTAGATTGGGAGCGTGGGGGTAGGAAAGTGGAAAGAGTGTGCAAATGCTTAGTTTTCCTCTTCCATAGTAGAAAGTATCTTTCTATGGATAAATCAAGAAAAATCAGTGTAAGCATATTATTTAGAAGCATGTACATAAATCACCTGCCAAAACAGCTAAGAGTTGAAAATGGTTCCTTCTGTGGAAAAGAAAGGCAGAGAGAAGGGATAGGTAACTTCCATTCTTGTTGTTTGGTTTTTGTTGTATAACATACCTTGTGGTAGAATATCAGGATACTTTTCGGTACAAATAAAAGCCCAACTCAAATTAAACAAATAAGGAACATGTTACCTTACATAAGTTCAGAAGTGGGGCATTTCCAGAGTTGGTTATGAGCAAGAATCCAAATTCTTTCCATTTTTCTGCTCTGCCAATCTCTAGCTTGTCAGCTAGTTATCTCCAAATTCCTAAGATGACTATAGCAGTGCCAGTGATGACATCCACATTCAACATCCAATGGATGAAGGTCTGGGTTTTTTTGCCTGTGATTCTTTTGATTAATGATCACACAGAGACACTTTCTGAGAAGGCTCACAGCAAATGTCATTAGCTAGAATTTTATTATGTGTCCACGCCTACAACAGTCACTAGCCAGAGGAATATGATCACCTCTAGATTGCCCCAATCATGATTCACTGCCTATGGGGCTGGTGATAGCATTTTGTCCCCTGACACACAGAGGTTCAGAAGAAGGTACAAAAAAGAGGAAGTTGGGCCAGGCGCGGTGGCTCATGCCTGTAATCCTAGCACTCTGGGTGGCCAAGGTGGGTGGATTGCTCAAGGTTAGGAGTTCAAGATCGGCCTGAGCAAGAGTGAGACTCCGTCTCTACTAAAAATAGAAATTAAGTGGCCAACTAAAAATATATAGAAAAAATTATCTGGGCATGGTGGCACATGCTTGTAGTCCCACCTACTGGAGAGGCTGAGGCAGAAGGATCACTTGAGCCCAGGAGTTTGAGGTTGCTGTGAGCCAGGCTGACGCCACGGCACTCTAGCCCCTACAACAAAGTGAGACTCTGTCTTAAAAAAAAAAAAAAAACTACACATTTTCAATAATCAGGATTAACTAAAGATTAGATTTGATTATTCTCCCTAACATGACCATTTTATCTTTGAACATGACCACTATTTAAAAGATTTC
>CAUYRT010097031.1:0-11188 GCA_963574885.1 Lepilemur ruficaudatus
TGAATGTAACAAGATAAGTCAACTTGAGTGGTAATATATTTTGGGAAATCAGCTCACTACAAATTGTGACTGTAAACATTGTACTGTAAATGCTTTGTAGTTTTCCCCCAATAAAAAAAAAAAAAGAAAAAAAAAAGTCCAACCTTGCAAGTGTGATATTATCACTCTAATTCCAAAGAATAATACATATTTTTACTCTAAAAACTTTAAAGAAACAAACTAATAGCTTTAGCTGGATATTAAATGGTAGGTCAAATAGCTCCCATAATAAGAATTAGGAATTTAGTGGCTATTGTTTACCCAGAATGGAGTTAAGATAGAAACTAAATGTAAAGGGTTATCAAGTGACAGGTTTGGGTGTCATATGTTATTTCAGTATTTTTGCTGTATGACATATTTAAGTATTGTCCTAAAATCTCTAATGATCTTCTTTAAAATGTGTAATCACATTGTTGGTTTGATAGTACATTTTATTTTAACCATCAGCCATTCATTCTCTCAAGGATGATTCTCTAAAATGTAATGAAAGGCAATAGGAAAATAAGATGCAATTTACAGAGCTACATTTATAGACAGCAGAAAGTCATCTATTCCACAAAGTGAAGTGCAACTGTAATTGGACATCCTTTACGAAAAAAACAAGGATTTGAGGTTGTCTGCACTTTGAGAGGCAGGATAGCTAGTGGTTCCATAGCAAAACAGAAGATTTCTTTGCTCCATTTCGCATAGACAAAATGAATTGAATGGATGAACAATGGTCTGGACAAATGATTTACATAAGCAAAAAACCTTAATTCAGAACTTCACTGAAAATGTCTTCAGAGTACTTGTAAAATGCTGATGATTTCTGATTATTTTAATTACGATTTCTCTCTGGGTGCTTAGGTTTTTGCTCATTCTACTGTCCTTTATCTTTTTTAGCAGATTTTGAAAAGATGAAAATGTGTGCTGCTTAATAAAGTGTATTATTGATTGTTTATAAAGGCATGTGGTTTCTACATTTGTAACCAAATTTTGTACCACTTGCCTGGTGAGTTTTGTATTGTGGTACCACTTCTATGGAGTGTGAGGAAATGTGGTGATTGATGGTCCTTGGGTTTATTCTGAGCTGTTGGTTCTTTTCCCAGGAATTTGTTGTTTGGATCTTAATTTTGATTTGGTGGTGTATTCTAAAGGGTCTTCTTCATTGCTTCTTAAATCCCTTAAAAATAAAGAAAGATAAGGAGAATGACCCCATTCAAGAATGATCCCATTCAAGATAAGGAGAATAACCGTTGATTTATGGTGCCTCTACTTGCAAATATTTCTATAAGGTTCAAAGGCATGCCAGTTTTTCTAGGATGGCCAATCTTGTACACAAGTTTTTACTAAAGAGCAAATTATATTAAGGAAAATTCAGAACTCAAATGGTCAACCTGCCACAACAAAATTAGAATGTTGAGTCTCGAGCTCTCTGCTTGAGATAAACTCATTGTTTATAGCATACAAAAAACCTGTGTTTATAAGATTTTTGTTAAATAAGGTCCTTCCGCCCCTGTCAGAACTCTGCAGCCAGCCAGAGTGAGGCACCGGGTGGGGCCACGGCCTGGGGGTGGAGCCAGCAGGAGGGAGGACAGCGCACATGGCCTGCTGCTAAGAAGGAAGAAGCACCTGCTGCCACCGCCATATTGGCAACTTGGGTAGGTTCAGAGAGGGTGCCACCTAACTAACTCTTCAGTGCCACACCCAGTAAATTAGGACTCAGGGTTTATGGTCTCTCCCAGCAGCAAACTCAATTTGGGCCAGAGGGAACCCATAGCTGGAGTGGGCAATTTGTGGCAATATCAGATTGAATATGGCTTAAATATGCAAGAACAGCTGGCAGGGTCCTTTGAGACAGTCAAAAGAAATGGGTGAAAAAGCCACCCCAGACTGATTTTTGTGAAGAAAGACCTTGAAAGGAACATTGCCCAAAATTGCAAAGGGTGCCAGGTGACAGGAAGCCTCCAGGAGAGCAAATAGTTCTTTTTAAGTCAGGGACTCAGACGGTGAAGGAGGGAGCCCTCCAAATATCCCCACAGGAGCCCCGGGCATAATTAACAGTGGGGATTTGATTGGCACTAGCTGCATGGACAGAAGCAGTCTGGGGGACCCCTTCCCCTGGCTGCCACCCCGATCTCTGGCACCAGTCACAGCTGATGCTCTGCGAACTAGGCAGGGAGTGGGGGGGGAGGGGCCACATGGCAGTGAGGCAGCTGTAGACAAGTGGCAGCTGAGAAACTCATCACAGTGGGCCCAGGAGGTGGACTTGGGCAAGCAGCAGGAACACTGGCGGTTGTTTCAGAAGCAGCAGCAGATCACTCTAGGGTGGGTGGGCGCTGCCAAGCTCCTGCTGGATGAATACCAGGGGCTGGTGAAGTATACAGGACACTGCCATTGTGCTTTGAAGTTCGGGCCTCAGCAAGCCTGCACATCGTTCAGTCCAGGGAAAGAGGCTGAGCAGCTAGAGAATGGCATGCTGGTGATGGACACTGTGGACAGACAGCTGCAGGAAAGACTCAGCAGCTCCTCCTGCTACAGCAAGGACGTCAGCAGGCACCTCATTGCCAACAGAACCCAGCAGCACACTCCAGAGTCCTGGACATTTCCCAACAGTGATAATGGACCCTCCTTTGTAGCGGAGGTAACCCAACAAGTAAACAAAGCCCTACACCTGGAATAAAAATTACGTACATCCTGGAATTGATACAAGAAACCCATCTACAGTGAGATAGGGTGTTGCCGCTTGCCCTTCTCTGAATAAGGGTAGTCCTTTAGAAGCAGGTTTAAGTCAAGCCCCTAAAAATAGTTTGTGAGAGACCCTTCCTAACACCGTGAGGTAAATATGGTAATATAAACATGAGTAAAAGAAAATAGAATAAAACAATATGTCAAATGAGTGGCTCAGGTGCTAACCACTACGCATGAGTTTGCCTCTTTCAGGTCCCTGCCCCAGGTGGAAACAGAATAGTGAAAGGGACCCTATGAAGTTTCTCTAGCAATTCACACCACATTGAAACTCATGACTGGATAAATAAAATGGGGTGTGTGTGTGTGTGTAATGTGTATACACCATGGAGTACTACTCAGGCATAAAAAGGAATGAAATAATGTCTTTTGCAGCAACTTGGACAGAACTGGAGACCATTGTCTTAAATGAAATATCTCAGGAATGGAAAAACAAATACCTTATGTTCTCACTTATAAGTGGGAGATAAACGAGGGATATATATGGTCAAAAGGCAGTGCAATGTACATTGAAAACTAAGAAGGGGGCAGGGCATGAGGGAATGGGGGATAAAAATCTACCTGTTGAGTACAATGTACACTATTCTGGTGACGGGTACACTGAAAGCTCTGACTTCAGCATGATACAATCCATCCATGTAAAAAAAAGCACTTGTACCTCCTAAATCTTTTGAAATTAAAAAAAAGAAAGAGCAACAATAGATTCAAGCTACTGTTCATGTTGCCCTGCCACTCAGGCTATACAGATAGGAATATGATGTGACAAGTATCACCGGGAGACTCACAGAACACATCCCTAGAATTCAACAACAAGATCATGCCTTTTACTGCATAAAATCACTCATTGTCTGAAAATGGGGCCCTATTTTCCTTCAGGGGCAAAACACCTAAGCATCTTGCCATGGGAAATCAAGTGGTTACACAACCAAAGCTTCTCATTGTGAGCTGGATATTGTCGTATCTATCAAGTCATCAATGCAGTCAAGGACAGCAGCAATTCATGATGTATTGGATATGATACATTAGTCATTGACAATGTCCAGACAGGTAGAAAAGACACACCATCTACTTCTACTGCACCAACACCTCTCCCTCAGATTACACCTATGGCCTCATTGAGAGTTTCCAATAACCAACACATGAAGAAAGAAAAAACTTAGTCCTGATTAATGTATGAGTTGACTCAATATATTCATGTGAACCAAAAAATAGATAGCTGCTGCATTCAGCCTAACTCAGAAGCTAATCCTAAATCATAATGATGAGAGCAAGTTTTTGCAGTATGCAGAGATGAAAGCTGTAAACTTGGTTGTCCACTTATATGATGGAAAGCAGGCAGAAGGTAAGAATATACATGGGCTCTTAGGCTGTAACAAATGGCATTTCTGAGTGGTGAGGGACTTGGAAAAAGCAAGATTGGAAAATCAGAAGAAGGAAGGAGACATATAGATGGTAAGTGTGGGAGTAAACGCAAAGTGTGCAAATGTTTGTGTTTCATAGCAATGCCCTCCACAGTGGAGATCTTGAAAACCAAGTGAATAGCATGACTCATACTGTATGTGTTAGGCAGTCTCTGTCCTCTGTCAATACAATGCTTGTACAATATAGTCACAAAAGGAGAAACCACAGTGACAGGATCGAAGCTATGTATGAGACGCAAAACATGACTGGTCTACTGACTGTAACTAATGAATGACTATCCACTCATTGAGGAGGCCAGCTGGCCACCTGGTGGCAAACTGATTACATCCCACATCTTTCCACTATGAAGAAGTAACAATTTATCCTTTCTGAAACTGTCAGAGAGGATAAATCATTATTCCAGATACAGAATAGACACATATATTACTCTATATATAGGTTGTTTCTTCCTTTTTGCTAAGTTTTATTTTATTTTTAATTGACAAATAATAATTGTATAGTTTATGGAGTATAATGTGATATTTTGATACATGTATACATTATGAACATATGAAATGATCAAATCAGGCTAATTTCAAATGTTCCCAACACAAAGAAAGGATAAATATTTGAGGATGTCCTACTTACCTTGATTTGACCATTATGCATCATATGCATGTATGAAAGTATCAATGTACCCCATAAACATGTACGATTATATATCAATAAAAACTACGTAAATAAAAAAGATATATGTGAAACTTCCAAAAATATCAGAAAATTCCCAAAATTAAAATAATTAAATTCACTTTCATTTGGAAATTATATAATGAGCATGTTTGGGGAGAATAATAGAGGCAGTGTGATGAAATTAAGCACTACGTGTATCGACTCTAGATTTGGATATCATTGATCTAAAGTCACTTATTACATGACCAAGTATGTCCATTAAGTCACTTTCCTTTCTCCTGCCTGAAATTCACAGAAGACACAGCAACCCTAACAGCCTTTACATATGACCTGGGAAAGGTTGTGAAAAGAAAGGTACCTAGGTGTCCTGGGCCATACGACGTTAGCTGCAGTACTTTCCACAACATCCTGCCTGTCAAACAAAGGGTCCAGGATGGTCAGTTTACCCCAGTGCACCACTTCCTGCCAATGGCTTCCAGGCACAGTTTCTTCCCAGAGCTTGAATCCAGAAACCTAATCAGGACCTGGATTCCCTGGTGTATTCCTAACTTAGCCAATGATTTCCAGGCCCAATGGACAGTTTTCTTTTCTTTTCTTTTCTTTTTCCAGATAATCAGGATGCAGAGACATTTTTCTTTTCAACAATAAAATATTGTGTTTGACCTGAACTTAGCCTTGTGCTGGGACATCCAGAATGGCATGGTTGGGGTACCCCTACAGCTTTCCTGTCTGAGCTCAGCTTCCTACTGACAAGTAAATAGAATGAGAGTCAATGAGCTAACTGGAGATATCACAGAGCCTCAGATGGTCAGCACGGCAGAGATTCCAGAAAGAGAACACTGAGAAAGGGAAGCAGAAAATGTAAAAAGAGAGAAAAAGTTAAGAATTATGAAAAGTGAAAGAATAACATATAGGATTCGAACTTATGTTTGAGGAGTTTATCTGAAATTGAAACATCTACAAAAATTCTAATTTTTTTCTAGAATGATTGTCTTCTTGGGGAAGATAACATGTCAGAGAGGACTGGTTTCTAAGTTACTTTTCTTCTGATATTAAAAAGGGTAAGAGCTGATTTGGAAGATCACATACTAATGGGATCCCAACATAAATATTATTGATTTTACATACACATACATGTGTGTGTGTGTATGTAGGTATATATATATATATATATATATATATATATATATATATATAAAGGATTATGCCAAAGAGATTAGACAGCCAGCATCAAAGTGACAAGAGAATCAACAGAAGTTTTCCATAAGCAGGTCATTGAGGAAGGAGGTTGAAGAAGATTCTCCAAGCGCAATATGAAAGCATTAGCAGGCCCAAAAAGTCCAGATGCACCAGTGGTACTTCCAAGATGGAAAATTAGAGTATCCTTAAGTTAGCACTTGGAGAAGACACAGGACATGGGGACAGCAGTATAAAGACCTGGTTAATGCTATTCATGGAAGTATTTGCTCAAAGTTACTCTCTGCAGCAACTGCTGGACATTGAACAGAATAAGTAGACTGCTACTAGTCTGACTGCCTTTGTCACCTTAGATTAGAGACATTCTGGCTGGTTCCCACCATGTCGTTGCTCTGCTAACATGATCAAGGCTTGGAAAAGAGAAAAGGAGCCTAAAGTGGATTATAGTGAGTCTAACATAGAAAGAGACATCTGGACGTGGTCTGACTTCCACTTTTCTATGAACCATGCCCAAGAGTTCAAATGTACACCATTGTCAATACTACCATGGATAAACTTAAGGAGCAAAGAAAAACAAGGATCTAAAACTTTGTCCTTGGACAGGGTTTTTGCTGAAACTGTTGCCAAAGTAGCTCATTACCCTGAAAGCTCCTTGTGGGCAACGATCATTTTGAATATATCTTTGTTCACAACAATGACTCATTTTTCAATAAAATTTTTTGTGCATAAATAAAAAGAAATTTAGTCCATAAAGGTGAGCTACTGAACAAATATATCAAGCATAGTATTTGAAGTAAAAAGAATATTTAAAGAAAAGAAGCCAATTGTTGTTAATAGAAGTTTTCCAAAGTGACCAAAAGGCATAACAACCACCAAAAAAATGTAACAAGTAAAAGACATCAACAGATTAGGTGTATTTCACTTCAGGCATCCTATTTGTGAAAAGAAAACAAGTCAAGTTGGATTACGGCCAAATCTAAACTTTTACTTTCTGTAAGTTTCTGTTTTGTTATTTTTAAAATGATAAAAACTGTCTTCAAAAGAATTTTGTGAGTATTATATAATGCATGTGAAATCTGCTGGCATAGTAATTGGAGCATAGACACTAAAAACTATCACTTAAACATGAAAAAAGCTTGGATAGAGTGTCTATATCCACTGGGGCAGAGGGAAGCTAATTTAAAAATATAGAAGGACAGAATTATTGGGGGCAAGGGTATCGGAGGAGGCTCTGAGTGTTATAGAAGACCCCGGGTGTTCTTATACTCAAAGTCTGAAAGCAGCTGGACGGAACCAGCAGGCATCAGTCTCTGCTTCCATAAGTCTAGAGGGGGAGGAGAGGAAACCAACTTCTAAAACTACTACACTGAACTTGAAGTGTAGTAGTTTCAAAAGTTGGTTTCTTCTACTCTGAGTGATAAAGACTGATGGAGAGGTTATTCTTAGCTGGTCATTGGGAAGGTACTCAGGATTTGGGGATTTGTTAAGGTGGATTGTTACTGCCTCTTGAAGAAACACATGTGATGGAATGGGAACTCCAAGAGCCTGAAGCACCTGGTGACATACAATATTGGGCTTTTTTTTTGATCCAGAGGCACTCTGGAGGTGCCAGGTGAGCTGCAAGCCAATAAGGCCTTTACCAGGTGACAGTCTCATGCATGGATTCAGGGAGGCCTTTTCACCTCCAAGTTCATCACTGAAAGTAAAACACACTGGGGGATTAAGTGATACACTGAGATTGTCCCTGCTCCTCCTGAGGGGTGGCCTCCAGGGAAAACATGTGGCCAGAAAGAGATGCAGCATGATACAAGGAAGGGAGGGTTTCCTGGCACGCTATTTCTTTTTGTGTAACAGCTAAAGAGAATTGTTTGTGAAGCTCAAACCATGGCAGGTGTCTCCAGGAATCCAAAATCCTATACACCTAAGATTCCTAAGAGGGCACAGGTGAGAGCCCCTTGACTGCCAGCTGCAATGTCCACTGTGTGTGTAATGTTGCTACAAAAACATAGCTATGAACTTTCCTTTGTATTTTTATCTATAAAGATGTTTTATATTATAAAGTAGTATAGAAAATAATATATAATTATTTCACAAAGCCTCCATTCCTCCTTGAAGGTCATTTCAAGTGTCTATCCAGGAAATATTTGTTTGAAAATCCCATCAGAAAAATCTTAGTTGGTACCTGTTTTGCATTATCTTTCAGATAAAAGGATGACAGAAGCCAGTGGGCTCACATCACTTCAGAGGAGAGAAAACATTTATAAGTAATGGGTCATTATTTTCATGAAGTATAATTAAGATTTTTTACATTTCTATATTTGCAGTGAAAGAAAGAATAAACATAGAGTCCCAGGTGCAATCCACAATGACCAAGGAAGAGAGAGGATGACCTTTGGCAAGCTGAACTCCGAACAGTGCTGCAGGAACAGAGGGATTCTCAAAGAGCGAGAAGTCTGCTCCTGACTCGGGAAAGGAAAGAAGAGCAGTCAGAATAGTTCCAAGTGGTATTTCAGCTAGGAATTTGGAAGAAAATCTGCTTCTCCTTTCCCTCTCACGGTGGATATTCTTTTTCTCCTTCTTCAAATTTTGAGTAACAACTACTCATCCAAGAGCCACCCTGAAGACACTAAAGGCTTCTTCTCAAGGGCTCCTTAGTCTCCCCTTAATTTTGAGGTGAGTTTACATTGAGTCTAACCAAGAATGAAAAGGGGGTTTCTCATTCAAATACCCCTGAAACAGACTTGCCTTTCACTCTTATCCTTCCCATAGCACTTCTTCTTTGCCCTACTTATGTGCAGTCTTACCCACTACAGTCAGGTCAAGTGCTTAAGTAAAATTATGGCCATGTGAAAGAACATGCGGACACTTTCTTCACATGTTTCATTTAATTCTCAACTATAGAATATTTAGGTTGTCTAGTTCTGGTTTAACACATCATACTATCCCTTCCAATTACTGAATTTCCAGTTCAAAGACTCCCCCATTGAACCCATAACTTTAGATTTATGTTTCATAGTTTCCCATTTCAGCTCATCAGTCTGTTTGTATGCTGTTTGGTCTCTCTGAAGGAACACAAAAGTATTTTCATATTTATGTCTCCCTTTGGTACTTGATGATAACTGCTTGCCTGGAAGGTGCCTGCCTCGCCACCTCAGGTGATGTATCTAATGTAAACTATATGGTCTATGAGGAATACGTAAACAATATTTTCATATGTTATATGGCCTCAATTCCTAACACAGATTTCCTCGGGAGAATCATTCATGTTCACGAGTGAAAATTTGATATAAGCATGTTACATGTGAACAAATTGAATCAGATGAATTGAGGAAACACAGCTGATATATACATACCTGAAAGCTGTACAGAATAAAAAGTTGAATTTTAGAATCAACATATTGAGAGGAACAATAAAATTTAATGGTTAATTTAAAAATGTAAAAGTAGTGTTTTAAAAAAAAACCCTAAAACTGGAGAGGAGAGGGGAGTAGGATTTAATAAGATAATAAACATTAAGTAACTGTAACAATAAAATGTTGAATATGTGGCAGTGATTGTTATGCTTACTATCTTAGAAGTCAAATGTTGCTTAAAGAAAGTATCCAAAAATGGATTCATGTCATAAACGGTACCAAGAATTAGGGTGAAAGGTAAGTCAAAGAGTAATGGGAAATATGGTATAGTGATTATCAGCTTTGGTTAGTAACCTTGTTAATGTCCTTTTTATTATAAATGGGAAGCTAGTTCAAAGGAGGGCAAGCTGTAATACATACACAATATAGTTTTGCAGCCATCTGAGCTGACAAAAAAGCAGGGTCCCACCGTAAGAGTCCCAGCAGAAGTTTATTGGAAAAGGCCTGAACTGAATGTCTAAACATCTAAGTTTTAGGCCTGCTAATTCTACCAACAGCCAATGCAACCTTGAATTAGTCTAACCTCTCTGGGCTCAGCCTCTGTGATTTGAAGAAGGGGAATTTGATAAGCCTGCACTTCCCTTCTGACACTAACATTCTATACTGTTATATTCCTCTCACATTTTTAAAGTTAAATATCTGCTTTTGTTTCTTTTTATTGTTTTTTATACAAGATAACTCATCACCAGTGTAGTAACAAGATGAGGAGGCATCTCAGCTAACAGATGTTTCTCCATCTGCCTTTTGCTGTTTTCTCTTACAGAGTAAGGATATCCCAATAAAAAAGTGAAGCCAACTAGGGTCCTGTTTCTCTATGTCAAGTTAGCTGTTGCTCAGCAAGCAGAAGTTAAATACTAGCTATACGAAGCTAATAGGCACGTGCCAGCATGGAATCCATGGCAGTGTCCTCAGCACCCTACTTCAGTCAACAGAGCTACCCAGGACAGATCTCTTTTAAATACTATAAGTTACTGACAACATAGTAAGATGCTCTTTTTGTTCTGACCTAATTCAATTTTAGATTATATTCAAACTGATTTTTTTTTGGTAATTTTTCAAAATACTATACAAAATTTTCTCTATGACAAGAAGAAATTATATGTCTAAATACATAAGTGTGTATATTATGAAACACTATATCAAAGCAAAATTAATTTAAGTGCAAATAGAAAATGCCATCTGGACCCTATGGCAACATTATATGATGTCAGTGAAATTTATACTTTGAAAGATAGAGATTGTTACAGAAGGGGCTTTGGGGGTGGGATATAGCAACGTGTAGAGCTAGATCCTCCCAGAACCCTGATCTCATTGAGACTTGGGAGATGTTGTTAATGAATTGAGAACTATATGAAATCTTTTCACAAAAGTGCATTAAAAGAGTGTTTAGAAGTCAGAAGAAACAGATATAACTCTATAAAAGAGGAAAAATGGCTAATTTAATCGTCCCTATTGTTCATTTCCTTCATAGATTAGAAGAATGAGAATCTCAGAAGAAAATAATATCTCTGGATCTGTGAGTGAGTTCATCCTCCTGGGCTTCCCCTGCCACTGGGAGATCCAGATCCTCCTCTTTGTGGTCTTCTCCCTCATCTACCTCCTGACCCTCATGGGGAACACATCCATCATTTGTGCTGTGTGGTCAAGCCGCAAACTCCACACGCCCATGTACATCCTCCTGGCCAACTTCTCCTTCCTGGAGATCTGCTATGTCAGTTCTG
>CAUYRT010097035.1:0-100275 GCA_963574885.1 Lepilemur ruficaudatus
CCAGCTACTTGGGAGGCTGAGGCAGAAGGATCACTTGAGCCCAGGAGTTTGAGGTTGCTGTGAGCTAGGCTGACGCCACGGCACTCTAGCCCGGGCAACAAAGTGAGACTCTGTCTCAAAAAAAAAAAAAAAAAAAAAAAATTAGGTACAGTGTGGCTCATGCCAATAGTCCTAGCTACCCGGGAGGCTAAGCCAGGAGGATCACTTGAGTCCAGGAGTTTGAGGTTGCAGCAAGCTATGATGGTGCCACTGCACTCTAGCCTTCTAGCCTGGGCAATAGACTGAGGCTCTGTCTCAAAAAAAAAAAAAAAAAATCCCTCTCATCAACTGTTCCTATTGCACAAAATCTCTTCTTAAAAAAAACCATCAGAAGTGTTGTAGAATGGCACAGATTCTGTTATTAGCTATGTAGGTTTCCTACCCAGAGTGGCTTTCCCCAAAGTTATGTCATTAAGGTATTGTGTGTTTTTAAAAATCAAGGACTTTCACTATGGACAGGGGCTTTATTAGAATGGGCAGCTAAGTTTGTAGTTTGAAATCCTACAGAGCAGTTTTAGACTGAACCATTATTTTGAGATGAGTCAAGCTTATCCTCCATCCTTGGTTATGTTTTGAGTCTCTGTAGCTAGAGACTGATGAGAGGTTTCAGGTATTTTGCTGTTTTAAACACTGAGCATTTTTTATGTGCCTGGCATCGTGCTCACTTTTGCATAGTGAAAATTGTCTTCAAACGATTTTGTAGTATCTAAATACTTGTGTTTCAGAAAAATCAAGTAATGGGGAAAAGAAAAATAATTCTTATAATTTGTTATCACACACATAGTTATTTTGGTATATTTCTGATTAACAGTTTTCTCTATGCATTTTTTTATAGTTATAAACAAAGTGTGCATAGTTTTAGTATGTTTTAAATTGAGTAGTACCTCATACATTTTCCCACATTGATACAGTCTATAACTGCTATTTTTAATTGACTGATGTTATATTCCAGTGTGGATGTTACAGTTTACCTAATTATTCTCATATGTTAGGCAATTTGATTTTTTTTTCCAGTTTTCTATATTGTAAGTAATGCTGCAAGGGTGTGCATATTTTAATGGGTGATTGCCAAATTGTATTCCAAGAGGGAATGCCGATTTGCATGTTTGAGTACCATGTCTGTTTATGCTCTAATTGACCATATTTCTGATGATTAGTTTCTTCTATGTGTTTAGTTTTATACTTTGTTACACTGCTATCTGTCCCAGTGTTGTCCAATAGAATTTCTTGCAATCATAAAAATATTTTATACTCTTCACTGTCCAGTCTGTGTACACAAGCCACATTGGCTATTAAGCACCTGAAATGAGGCAAGTGTGACTGAGGAATGCAATTTTTAATTTAATTTGGAACCAAGTAGCCATATATAGCTAGTGATACCATATTGGATGGCATAGATATAGCCATTTTATACTATGGGAGTAGCTGCTAGTCTTCATTCTGCTTGAATTTGCTCATTCACGTTGCTCCCCACCCTTAGTCAGATTGAATTTTTTTACCTCAACTTAGTCTTCTATAGAGGGACGTTGCTTATATGTATAATGTTTATATGTATAATGTTTTGTTTACAAGCAGCCTTAGTGCACTGAGGGCCCTTACAACTTCCCGGTTGTTAATGCCAGTCTCAAGACTACTCCAGTTTGTTCTTCCCACCTTCTTCTCTTCTCTATAACGTGTTTCTTTTTTTTTTTTTTTTTTTTTGAGACAGAGTCTCACTCTGCTGCCCGGGCTAGAGTGAGTGCCGTGGCGTCAGCTAGCTCACAGCAACCTCAAACTCCTGGGCTCAGGCGATCCTACTGCCTCAGCCTCCCAAGTAGCTGGGACTACAGGCATGCGCCACCATGCCCGGCTAATTTTTTTTTTCTATGTATTTTTAGTTGGCCAATTAATTTCTTTCTATTTTTAGTAGAGACGGGGTCTCGCTCTTAGCTCAGGCTGGTTTCGAACTCCTGACCTTGAGCGATCCGCCCGCCTCGGCCTCCCAGAGTGCTAGGATTACAGGCGTGAGCCACCGCGCCCAGCATGTTTCATTTTTAAACGCCGTCCTTTCCAATCATACCATATGCCCTCGTCTCCCTTTATTGGCTGGTTTTCTTTTTGCTATTGATAGTTTCAGCTTTTCCGTCTAATGTCTGACGCTGATGTCCTCTGTATTTAGCAGGGATGGTGAGAGAAGGTCAGCTAAATGGCTCGTCTGCAGCACACAGTGAAATAAGAGGTACACTGTTTACCATTCTGTGCATCAATCTGTCAGCAGAAAGCTTTCCTAAGACTTAGTTAAGACTATAGAGAATGACTTGTCTCTCCTACCTGTTAAGGATTGTCTTTTCCAAGATTCTTAGACTTTCCTATGTCTTGCTTTCTGAAAGGTTAGGATTGACTTAACTATCTGCAGCTTTAGATGCATAAACCTGTTTTGTGAAACTTCATTTCACTCTCTACCTTCTCTTTCTCTCCACAGGCTGTAGTACATGAGCAAGCTAGAGAAACCACCACATTAGACCAAGCTGTAAAGGCCCTACCGTGGACAGTGTTTAACAAGTAAACTTACAAGAACCCAACACGGCTCCCAGGAAGTACCAATACCCAGAGGTTGAAGGCTGGGGATAGAGTAGAGGGGGTGTGTTCCAACTTAATCCTTCATGCCAGCTGGTTCTTGATATTCTGCCTGTTCCAGTTCAAGAATACCCAAGTGACAACAGGACCTGAATGCAGCCTCCCACCCATTCCCCAAGCTAGACATGCTTGTGTCCACACAGCAGACCAATGTGATGCCTCCACTGAGTGTGGCTGCAGCTCTGCATGGACTTGGGGACATAGACACCATGGAGTCACCATGGCTGTTGTTGCAGTTTTGTACTCTATACTTGGTTTTTCAATTAAGCGTAATGGCTTTTTTAAAACATGAGTTTGAAGCTCTAGTTTTCTAGATCTTTTACAGTGTACAGTATTTTACATAACTGAGCTGTATTAAAAGCTTGTTCATTTACTTACCAGAGCCCTGGCTCTACTTTTAGAGTCACTGTAGAAAATTTGTATCATGAGCCTAATTTTTATAACTCAAATTTTAAATTTAAGGTTCTGTTCTTTCACTTTGAGGTGGGGTGATTTCACTCTTGGAACATTTACCTACTCAGTCCCTCAGAGCATTATCAGCGCCTGCTTTGTTGCCCTTCTCCCTATGTAGGGGTGGGGAACCTGCAGCCTTCTGATTTCAGGATTGTTATTTCATCTTTCTCTGCTGGACCCCTTTTAATCAAAGGATTTGTTCTGTAAAATTTGGAGCCAGTTAAAACGCCGCAGGTTCCCCACCCCTCTAAGAACTGTATTTAGTATGATACAGGATTTTAGTTTTGAATCCTATATAAAAGAACTCCAAGAGCTAAGAGGCAATTTATTTATGAAATTTATTTTCTTATATAAATTATGTATTTCTCTGGGCAGACAGCCGTCACCTTATTGCACTAACAGCACATCTGTAATGCCAAGCTACAGGACAAGTCTTAATGAGAAGTTTGTATTCTTCAGTGTAGCACTTGTCTACAGGCACTGTAGAGGAGAGGACTGAGGAAGAGCGAGGACCACTCAATAAGTGGAAAGGGGAGGGGGGCGACACATACCCTTCTGACAGTCGGTTTTCTCCCAAGAAGGGGAACATGCAAAGTTTATATCTGGGTCTGGGAGTAGGGAAGAGTTGGAAGGCTGGAAAGCCCGATGCAACACTGCAGCTCAGCTCCCCTTATTTCTGAGGGAAGCAGGGACTCATCTTTTGCTCATTTGTAACAAGTCACTCTGGCCTGGCTAATATTTTGGGGAAACAACGGTGTAGGGATCATCGTTAGAATAAGAATTAGCAGCAATTAAGAACAGGCCACACACTGCCACAGTGAGGTGGGTATCATTCTGGCTCCGGGGACCTGCAAGCTTGTATCTTAGAGGTGCCATTCAAGACCCAGAGCTGGCTCTGGAACTGGAAGTGTCTCTGAACCTAATAGAGCTGGGACTTCAAAATGCACATTAGGCTCAGACAGCTCCATGACCACACCAGTGAGCAAAAGCTCTGGTGTTGTTGGGTCTCTCAACTATTGGTCAAAGCTATAATGAGACTGAGTTTGTAGGCAGAGTGAAGGGGATGCCTGTGTAGGAAGGGGGAGGCCCACGGGGAACGGGAGTCAGGGGGCAATGATTGTAACGTGATTAGGCCCTCCTTGCAGGTTGAGGCTAGGCTGAATGGGGACTGGGGTTAAAGGAGCCACAGTCCCCTCACTCTGCCTTTGTACTACACTGAAGACATTTGCTCACATACTCTAAAGCACATTCTTGATACAGGAATAGCGGCTTGTGGGTGAAAGCGGCGATTTGGTATTGGGCAAGAGCCACATTAAGCCTTCATGAGGGCAGCCACCACAGCCTTGGCATTGAGACTGCGTAGGTCACAGTAGGTCTGGCCAGTGCCCACAAAGACGATGGGTTTGCTCGTAATATATGTCATAGAAATAGCAGCTCCCACCTGAAGTGGAGAAAGGGGAAAGTCAGTCTACTCAAGCCCACTTTTCACTCATTCCCTCAGCAATAGGAAGCTTTGGAGCCAAGGTGTGCTTACACCTTCTGCTCTCTTGTGACAAATGCCCATTCCACCCTCCAGTCTCACAGTCTTGTGTCATCCACCTTGATTTACCTTGTCATCAATGGTATCAAATTTGGTAAGGACAATGCCATCAATGAGCCGAGGTGTTTGAGCCATAGAATGGTCAGCCAAGGCTCTATTGAACTTGACCTGGAAAGAAAAGGTGATGTAAGAACCATCTAATTGGCAAAGCTTAGGTTGTAAAGATAAGTAGGCCCTAGCCCTCACCAGCTGGTCCACGGCTTCATTGCCTACTAAGGCCTCTCCCACAAACAGCACCAAGTCAGGTGTATTGACAGTAATGAGTTTGGCCAAGGCAGTCATCAGTGGGGCATTATCTTGCATGCGGCCTGCCGTGTCCACCAGCACCACATCAAAGCCTTGGTTACGTGCTAGAGAGAGAAAAAATTGTCAACTTAAGATACGTGGACTGTCACTCATGCTCAAATCCAGCTTCCTCTCAAAAAGTCTTAGCCTCACTGTATTAAAAACCTATTTACTTTCTTGGGCTCTGATTTGGTTAAAAGGCAATAAAGAAAGAACTTATTCTATGCTTGGCCATCAACAAACGTGGGAAAAGGATGACATTAGGATAAAAGTGACCAAATTCAGGTTCCTTTGAGTAAGATATATTACCTTTACCTGCAACTACTCAACATTACCCAAAAGCAGAGTGTGGTAAGTAATGAATCCTGACTTCTTCCTGGTATCAAGCATCACATTTGCAGTAGGGTAAGCTGATCCTCTGCAAGTTCCAAGGGAAACCAAGAAGGAAAAGGGGCCCCAACAAGCCGTTACACTTTCCCATGCACTGTACCAAAGGCAATGGCTTCCATGGCAATGCCAGCAGCATCCTTGCCATAGCCCTTCTCAAATAGCTGCACCATAGTGCGGCCACCATGGTTCTCTGGGGGATGTAGGGCACTCAAACGTCGGGTGTGTGTACGCAGCTGCTCCACTGCCCCGGCACGAAATGTATCACAGGCAGCAATGAGGACACTGAAGCTGTTCTCTAACAGCCAAAAGGAAATCTGTGCAAAAGAGGTAAGAGAACTGTCACCTACAACCAAGGTCCTAAGACTTGGAGAGGAACGAAGTACCAGTGACACAATGGGGAACTGCACTGACCTTGGCAAGATTAGTAGACTTCCCCACTCCATTAACACCACAGAAGGTGACAACATAAGGGCGCTGGCGACGCTGGGCATCCATGATATCCCGGAGCATGTCTACACGACGCTGTGGCTGCAGAATCTGCACCAGGGACTCCTGTAGAGCTTGCTTTACTGTGGAAGTCACCGCTGAAAGGAGAGGCAGAGGGGGTTGCAGCCACAGAATACAAGGAACGCATTAAAAAATGCCTAACACCTTTCTGAGCTAAGGAAACTAGGACAACGCTAGGACCTTGTCCCAGGAACCATAAGCACTATACGGTTACTAATTTAATCTTCGTAGTAACTCTTATAAGAGATTTAGAGGTTGAGGAATTTGCCAAGAGTCACCTACCTAGTAAGAATGGAGATCTATGTGCTTAATTTCTTGGTATGCATAAACACTTTCTGACTCAAGGGAGATACTCACTGCTGAATGTCCCCATCACCTTCCCTTCCAGCTTATTGGCAACAGATTCACAGAGCTGGACAGCAATGTCTGCAGCCACGTTCTTAGCTGAGGAGAGGGGGATAGGTATGAGAGTTCTGTGTCAACAGTGACCAACATTTATACTACAGCTGAGAAATTCTAGGTGTTTTGCTTTCAACTATACCAACCCCCGAGAACATGAGTCAGCCAGTCCTCAGAACTTACCGATGAGATGATCACGCATCTTGTCCAGCACAGATTCCATGTCTTCACGACTCAAGCTCTTGGACCCCACAAGGCCCTTCAGCATCCCAAACATGCCACCCAGCGTCCCCTTGGTAGCACTGTAGGCACAGAACATCACAAATACATATAAAGCCAGTAGGCAGGAGTTCTATATTAAATTCTGCAGCCATACATACCACCCCCACCTGAAATCCCCCTACCTAGGTTTGGTAGAATTTGGAGTGGCCCCTTCATCATCTGAGCTGCTGCAGTCCAGATCCTGAAGCTGTCCCCGGGGCCCAGTCCCTCGAATCTGGAGGATATGGGGAAAGGAAAGAGATGAGGTCAGGAACACTAAGGCCTCTGAATGAGGAAAAAGCCCAGGATTTCCCCTGTCCACATTGCTCTCTCTGACTTGGGGAAGCTCCAAATATAACACCCCCTCAAGGAAATCCAGGTATCATCCTCTTAGTCTCTACTTCTTCCCTAATTTCTTATTAAAGGTGACCTTCACTTGGGCCTCAGTTGCCTCTTACCAAGTTGATATCAGACAAGGCAGCCTCAGGAGTTCCATTGGTGGTTGGAGTACTGTAATCCAGGACTTCCTTGTTAGCACAGCCACCCAGTTCCCACACGCGGGGTGCTTTTTTGCCCTTCTCCTTTGGAGCATCTGACTTCGTGGACTTGCTGCAATGTGTCATGGTACAAAGAGTTATGGTGAAGTAGGAAAGGAATCATGAGCCAGAAACAAGAGCTCCCTTGCCCCCAGTGTGGCTAGATAGCAGTATTTTGAGAGTACTGGAGAAAGAGTTCACCTGGACTTCTCCATACCCCTCCCATGCTTCTGAATGAACTCTTCTCGCTTCCTGCGTATCAGTTCTTCTTTGGAAAGTTCTACTCCATTCTCAGGCCCTGCTGGGAGACCTGACTTTTCTGCAGGGACTGCTTTGCTGGTAGCCAAAGGGCCATCAGAACCTGTTAGAAGAAACCTCACTGGAGAAAAAAGACCAGATCCCAACCAACTACACAATGGCTAAAAGTCTTACAAATCTTTAAAAAGAAACTTAGGATCACAAGGCCTGGGGATGACAGTGAGGGTGGTAAGCATGTGAATGAGGAAGTAGCAAACAATGACAAAAGGACCACCTCAGTCTTCAGCACCACGTTAATACCTTTCATGTGCTAGGAACTCAAACTCACCTTCCTTCTTGGCCCCCTTTTTTTTGCTGTTCTTTGCTTTTTCCTTGGGCTTTTCACCCCGTGTCTCAATCATGGACCTCACAGGTTTCTTGGCCTTATCAGAATCTTCAAATTTCTTCATGGTAGTGGGAGCACGGATCTTACTGCTCTCCTCTGCTTCACTAAGGAGAAAAAAGAATGGTTGGTTGTTCTATTCCACCCAGGAGGAAAACTAAAAAGTCCAGAGAAGGCACCCTCACACCAAGAGGACAATCAGAAATAGGCAGCAAATTAGGAGTGTCTTTGAACACACAATTTACCACCCTTGAACTATGTTCAGGAAGGGAAATTGATTTTGAGAAGGGAGGCCTCTCACCGAAGGAGCCGCATAAAGTCATTTTGGAAATCAAAAGTGCCATTCAATAGACTTAAAGCACTTTGTTGTTGGATCTCTGTGCGGTACTTGTCCCGAAACAGCCGGTGCACATCATCTATCAATTTGTCCACATAAGTCAGTGTTAGGATCTTCTGAAAACCAACCTGTTTAGGGAAAGAAACACAGCCAACAGATTTGCTGACATGCCAGCCCAGAACAGGGGAAGCAACTCAACCCAGGCTTCCAGAGATAGGCTCAGCCACCTGGCAGATTTCCCTATCCTGAGAGACAGCCAAGCTCTCTGCCTGGGCCCAGAAGCTGCTGCTAGCGCCCCCCCACCCCAGCTTCCTAGCTTTCTCAGTTACTTCATCATATACACTGGGTGCAATTAACCAGGACAATGTTGGGAATGTAATCATTGTCCCCCTAAAATACCCCTACTTACCACAAACACCAGTTCAAACTGGTTGTCCAGTTTATACTTGAGTGTGAGTGCCTCATGGGTGAAGGAGTTGTTACCTCCCCGCTCCTAGAGAAAGAGTATGTCTCAGAATTCAGCCTATCCTCAGAAAACCCAGACTTAGGCCCCCTCGGGATTACCTTTGGAAAAGAACCAGATATTTTCCCCAAAGTCAAACCTGCCCACAGGACAAGAGGATGCTGGGGCACTTCTCTCTAGCATTCCACCAGAAAGAAAAGGAGTTGGGGAAAGGAGAAAAGGGGAGAGAGGGAAGGCAAGATACGTGGGATCCAGAAGGGAAGTAGTCATGTAAGCAATCAGGTCTACTAGCAGATTTTTCAAAAGCGTTTTCCATCCATTATCTCATCCAGCCTCCAAATAACAGAAAACCAAGCTGCTGGGGGCGAATGGAGGGAGTGGAGGAAAGTCCCAAAAGGAGCTGGAATCCGGCTAGAGTCCCAGACACCGGAGGTCGGGCGCGTAGCAAAGTTGCGGAGTCGACTGATGCGGGCAGGAGAAGAAAGTGAGTCCGGGTTAGGGGTGAGTGGCCAGTGTGAGGTGGGCAGGGAGGGTGGCAGGGAGGCGCAGGATGATCAGTCGAAGGGGACCATGGACAGGGTCAGGGAGGAAGAGCCCGGAGTTCCGATCCCGCAGGGGCGGTACCTGTAGCAGCACTGAACGAATCAACGCGTTAACGGGCCCGGTGCATGAGTCGCTCACGCCCTGGAAGCACCAGAGCACGAGCCCACCCTTGGAGAAAATGGTGAAGAAGTCGAGCATGGCGGCAGCGAGAGAGCAGCTGGGGCCGGCGCCGGGAGCTCTGGCCGCGATCGCCGCCGCTTCCTGCTGCGCCAGGCGCGGGACACGTCACACCAGGAGCCCCGGAAACCGGCTTAGACGCACTTCCGTTCCGAGCCGCAGGCTTCCCTCCCGCTTCCGCCCGCGGGCGCGCAGGACTGACGTAGACGCCAGGCCAGCCAATGGCGGGCGGGAGCGGCCCGGGCGGGGCTCCGGCAAGGTCGCGGGGAGGTGGCCGCCTACAGCGTGGGGGCGGGGTCCGGAGCGCCGCCAGTGAGTGCTCGTCCGCGCGCCACGTGGGGCGGAGCCAGGCGCCGCGCCCCGGGGTCCCGCGCTCAGAAGGGCCATGCCGCGGAGGGTGCTGCAGCTCTCTTTGGGCCGGGTCCTCGTGGCCCGGGCGCTGAGCACACGCAGAGGAGGCTCTACGCTGGGTAAAGGTGCGGCAGCGGAGCGTGTCGTGGTTCTGGGGCATGCCTGGGGCATGCGTATGACCTCTGACGGGGCGGCTGGCGGAGGGGTGAGCTTGTCTGCCAGTGTGTGTGTGGTTGGCAAGTGGTGGCAAGTTCCAAGGCGGCCCTTCTCAGGCGACAGATCCCATGTCGTTCTGTGCCCCAGCTTACCACCAGGACGACAGGGAGCCAGGCTGACTTCATGGGTGGCATAGATGTGCACTAATCTGCCCTCGTTCAGGGTGCCGTGTCCGGGAACGAGTGAAGAAGAGAGAGGGTGCAGTATATGTCCTGGAAGATGCCTTGAGTGTGGCTAGCGAAGAAAATTTCAAGGGACAGTAAACCAGTTCAAGACTGGGCAGAACTCAAAGAACGCCCTGCGCGCTGGACTCAAAGCTAGGATAACAGTAGAAGTACATAGAGCAGGTGGGAACTGAGATCAGTCTTGAAGGATAATGTTTACTGGTTCAAGAAAGGTGTGTGTTCCAGGCTATGAGGAACTGAGCACAAATTAGGAGAACAGTATTGTTCTTGTGCAAGGAACTAGCAGCAGTCGTCTAGAGGGACTGTTTGAGTTTTAACATGAAATGTAGTGTTTATGGGTGAGGTAAGCCTGATCAAAGAAAGGTTCCAGTGCTGCTGAGGAGAGTGAGGTATGAAATGGCAAAAGGATTCATTTATTCAGAATACTTAACTGAGCACTGAGAATGTGCCAGGTGTGGTGCTAGGCTGGAGAGTCGTGGTGAAGGTAGATACAGTCTCCCCTAATGGATGTTTCAGTGTGCAGCAATCACAAACTCAAAGTTGGAAATGTGTCCATGCTACAAAAGGGGCTTGCAGAGCCAAGAGGTCATGTGATAGGAGAATTAGTGTAGGGGGTCAGGAAAGGCTTTCCTGAGAAAATGGTACTTGAGCTAAAATCTAAGGGAAGCAAGGAATTAACTAGGCAAAGAAGTGGACAGGGTTTCAAAGCAGAGAGAACATGTGTGAATTTCCTGAGGTGAGTGGAAATGTGGTTCAGTCCAGGAACTGACGGGGCTGGAGTGTGGGGGAGGACAAGGTGAACAGAAGCCGTATTGTGCAGTACCATGTAGGCCATGGTAAAGCTTTTGGACTTTTGTGCTTAGAGTAATGGAAAGCCATCAGAGGGGTTTAAGCAAAAGGACGTGTGATTGTATTGCTGTTTCAACAAGATCATTCTATCTATGATGTAGAAAAGTTAGCAGGAGATGGGGTGAACAAGAGGGGAAGTAGTGGGAACAGTAATTTGCATTTGTCCAGATGAGAGATTATAGTGACTTGGCCTGGCATGGTGGTGGCAGAGATGGAAGGAAAGGGGACAGACTCGGGAGTTATTTGGGAGGCAATGTCATCAGGTCTTGCTTATAGATATAAATGTAAGTTCGCTGGTGGTGATGGATATCAAGGGTAAAGTGCCACTGAGAGGTACCATGCTTCAGAGGGCACTGCAGCTCGGAGTGTGCCAGGACCTCTTAGTCCAGGGGCCTGGAATACCCAAGTGGAGATGACAGTGCAGTTGAATATATGAGCCTTCAGCTCAGGGAGGAGAGAGGTCTGTGCAGGGAATAAATCTGTGAGTTACCTAGCTTAGGGAAAGAATAGAAAGTGTTAATTTTAGGAAGTTGAATCTTGCTGTGCTGGGCATGATGCATGAAAAGGGAGATTGAGGGCATGTGGATCATCCAGCAAAGCCATGGCAATACTGCTGGGTACAAGGGGACCTCATGAGAATGGAGGACAGTGGGGACTGCCAACTGAAGAGTCTTTTAGCCCACCTTTTCCTGTGCCCATCATCCAGCCCCCCACCACGTGGAAAGGACATGTGTGGCCCTCTGACCATAACTGTGTCCCACAGACTGGGATGGAAAAGTGTCTGAGATTAAGAAGAAGGTCCAGTCTATCCTGCCTGGAGAGGCCTGGAATCCACTTTATGACACCAGCCACCTGCCCCCTGAACACTCAGATGTGGTGATCGTGGGAGGTGGAGTGCTTGGCCTGTCTGTGGCCTATTGGCTGAAGAAGCTGGAGAAGCGACGAGGTGCCATTCGGGTGCTGGTGGTGGAACGGGACCACACGGTGAGGCCTGGGGTAGGGCAAGGAAGATGACTCATATTTTATTGAGGACTTCAGGGCCAAGGGAAGGGGAGGAGAGGAAGGACCTCAATCTCTGGGAGTCCAGAGACTGTGCTTTGGTTCTTGTTGAGAAATAGTCCCAGGTTCTTCTTTGCTCAAACCAGGAAACTTGGCAATAAGGTTTGCTTTTGAAATCAGATTTCACAACATTGGATCTTTGAAGATCTCACAGGTCTGGCCCAGAGAGCCTGCATTCAAGCTATAATTAATGCAAAGAGCTGCCTCAACTTTCTTCTTTTAGATCTCATTACTTCTGACATTTTGCGTTTAGTTGCTATTTGCAACTAGCCAGCTAGCCATGAGCCTTGCTACTGTGCTTTGGTTGTATCTTTTCATTTTCTAATTAGTAGATCAGATGTTAATCTCCTGCCCTTGCACTTCCAGGCCATTCCCATTTTGTGCAACTGTGCCCAGCCGTTTTTAGATGACTGACTCTCTGCTCTGCACATCTGCTAATAAGGACTTTAAACAGTGCCATTTTCAGGCTGCTGGTTGACTTGCATACAGGTTTATGCACCTCAGCTCCTCTTAGAGCTCCTCTTTAGATGCATAACTCAGTTTCCATTGCAGTACTCTAGTCACGTGTGACAGGGTACTGGTGTGTCTCAAGTTTTCTTGTCTTTCCACAGTATTCACAAGCCTCCACAGCGCTTTCTATCGGCGGGATTCGTCAGCAGTTCTCATTGCCTGAGAACATACAGCTCTCCCTCTTTTCAGCCAACTTTCTACGGAACATCAATGTATGCGCAATGATATTTGGGGGATTGGGGTGATGACCCCTCTAGCTGAGAGAGGGGAGCAGCCCAGCTGGCAAGGGGATGTAGGGAGCAGGAGTGCGTTAGGCAACTGGCAGTGGGGACCCTGGCTTTTCTTCGCAGTGCAGGTGCCTTGAGGCTTAGAGCTGTGAGTGAGGAAGGCTTCTCTTTGCACACAGGAGTACCTGGCCGTAGTCGATGCCCCTCCCCTGGACCTGCAGTTCAACCCCTTGGGCTATCTCTTGCTAGCTTCAGAGAAGGGTGCTGCAACCATGGAGAGCAACGTGAAAGTGCAGAGGTGGGTTCCTGGCATGGCCTCTCAGCTGCTTCAAGGCCTTGCATTCAGTGACTCCTGCCCCAAGTTAGGAACTGGAAAGACAGAATTAATAAAACTGGTCCCTACTGTAGGGGCCTGGTCTGCTGGGAAAATAGACACAGGCCTTCAGACCCCGTGGGAAGGGCTGTACCATAGGACGGAATGCTGCTGCAGTGGTTCCTAAATTTGCCAGATTGTAAGAACCACCTAGAACACATCTCTAGACCTAATAAACCAGAATCTCTAGGGAGCGAGCCAGGAATCTGGGTTTTTAGCAAGAACCTTAAGTCAACTCAGCATACGTTTTCTGTAAAGGGCCAGTTCGGGTTTGCTGGCCATACCATTTCTATCGCAGCCACTCAACTCTGCTGTTGGAGCACAAAAGCAGCCATAGACACAAGTATAAATGAGTGAGTACGGCTCATTCACAAAAACAGGCTTCAGGTCGGATTTGGCAACCCCTTCCCTAAGTGATTATCATGATCATCCAAGGCATTTTTGTGATACGCTAGGGCTGGAGGCTTTATTTTTATGTTTATTTAACAAACATTCAAGTCTCACAGTGACATCAGGTAATGTCCAAAATTCTTCACGAACATTAACTCATCGAATCATTAGAACATCCCTATTTTATGTGTGGGGAAACTCAGGCACAAGGCACTCGTGAATGGTGGCACTGGGATTTCATTCAAACCGGGCAGTCTGGCCTATGAGAGTGTTCTTTTAGCACCCACTTTATGCTGCCTTTGGGGGACAGTGTCTCAGAGGAGAGATTCGTGCTGAGGGACAAGACTGTGAGGAGGGGAAGAGCAGGGCTGCTCTGGGCAGGAGTGGAGAGCACAAGGCCACCCTGTTGCAAAAGGACACAGAACAGGGATGACAAGGAGTGTGGTGGCTGAAGGGAGGCGAGGGTGTAGGAAAGGACAGAGAGTCAGATGCTGAAGAACCTTGACTAGGAGGCTTGTTCTTCACTCAGCAGTGAGGAAAAATTGGGGAGTTTGGGACCGAAAAGTGAAGTGAGTGAGCTGGACCCCCGACTTGTGGAGTTGGGGTCAGTGCTTCGCCTCCTGCACACTCACCTTCCCTAACACATACACAATCCAACATTCTCGCAGGCAGGAAGGAGCCAAAGTTTGTCTGATGTCTCCTGAGCAGCTTCAGAACAAATTTCCCTGGATAAACACAGAGGGAGTGGCTTTGGCATCTTACGGTGAGGCTTGCTTGCAGAGGGGACAGCTTTTTTCCTAAAGATAGGCATTGGGGGTGCCTCAGATTGAGAGTCTCAGTATCCCACAGCCAAGCTGAAGGAGGAAGGCCTCCTTCCTGCGTAGCAGGGCCCGCCCCAGGCCATGCCAGTTCTCTGTCCCTCAGCAGGGCTTGACTCTGGTCCAGTTGGTCAAGACGACCTTGTCTGACTGACAAGCCCTATGCAGGAAATGCAATAGGAGAGGAGGGGTCCTAGTCCTACTTCATGAATTCTCATTTTCTCATCACAGGGATGGAGAATGAAGGTTGGTTTGACCCCTGGTGTCTGCTCCAGGGGCTACGGCGAAAGGTCCAGTCCATGGGAGTCCTTTTCTGCCAGGGAGAGGTGACACGTGAGTCTGCAGCCCCGTGCCCACTGCTTGTTTCCTGTAGCAACCAGGGCATAAGCCTGGAGAACAAGGAGGGTCTTACCTTTTCACTCCTGAGCTAAGCAAGGACCAGTGCGGAAGGGACCCTTCCCTGAGGGCCAGTCCTTGGCATCCTGAGTCGAACTCCTCACTGTGTTGCTTTGTGACTTGTGATCTGCCTGACAGTCTCAGGCCTGTCCTATCAGAGTGTGGCAGTCCCTCCTGGTTACCTGATCTCTGTTTGCTCAGTGTCTGTGGGAAAGTGCCTGTCCTTACAGCTTTCTTTCCTTATGAAATCAGTGGAATCCCCATTTCCTTCCTCTTCAAAGCCTCCAAATCTTATTTTTTGGTTTCTTCCCTGCAGGTTTCATCTCTTCATCTAGCCTCATGAAGACCACAAGTGGGAAAGAGGTGACCTTGAAAAGGATCTATGAAGTCCATGTAAGTTCCTAGTCTGAGGCTGTCCCTTACCAAAGGAGAGGGACAGGAAAGGTAATGACTCTCCTTAACTTGGCCTTCTACCCACTTTCCAGTGTGGTTAAACTGAGACTCAGGAAGTAGTGTGTCTCTCGTAGTGCCAGGCCTTCCCTCCCCTCCCCGTCTGGTACCTACAGGTGAAGATGGACCACAGCCTGGAGTACCAGCCTGTGGAGTGTGCCATAGTGATCAATGCAGCAGGAGCCTGGTCTGGGCAAGTCGCAGAGCTGGCTGGTATTGGGAAGGGGCCACCTGGCACCCTCCAGGGCACCAGGCTACCTGTGGAGCCGAGGAAGAGGTAACTTCCCTCAGGGCGGCCGAGGAGGTTGGTGAGAGAAGGGAAGAAATGATAACAATGGTGGTTAAGTGTGTATGCACTGGGGCTGAGGAGGGTTGTTGGCCACGTTCTTCCTGCAATTTCCTCACCCCACTGATTATGACAGGTATGTGTATTTATGGCACTGCCCCCAGGGACCAGGCCTGGAGGCTCCACTAGTTACAGACATGAGTGGAGCCTATTTCCGCCGGGAAGGATTAGGCAACAACTACCTAGGTGGCCTTAGCCCCACTGAGGTAAGCCAAGTGGGGTTGGGGATGGTGGGAAAGAGACAGAGACCAGTTGTCATGAAAGAATCAGGCTTTTGTGGAGGGTCGCATGCTGTTATTGGTGTTGCAGCCCCTCCAGGTTTGAATTGTGACCATTTCTCCCCATCCCCTACCTATCAAAGGGATTGGTTAAAGGGGTCAGTGAGGTCTGGGTCTGCCCTGTGTCCCAGACAACATAAGCCTTGGTCCTGCTTCTCATCCCAGGAGGAGGAACCAGATCCAGGGAACCTGGAAGTGGACTATGATTTCTTCCAAGACAAAGTGTGGCCTCCTTTGGCCCAGAGAGTACCAGCTTTCGAGACTCTGAAGGTAACGAGCAGGGGTTGGGTTTGCCAGTTCATTTTTGGATATCGGACAGGACAGATGACAGTGGAGCATCTTGGTCCCCTTGGACATGTCCCCTGCCACATTTCCTCCACCTCATAACTGCTGAGGGATCTGTTGGACCCATCCCATCCCAGGGACCTCTCAGCAGCTGGTAGAGGTACTCTGTGCTGACCTCTGAGCAGGAGTGAGGACCACGTGTCTGCAGCCTTCCTGATAACCCCCTGCGTCTTGTGCGCCCGCAGGTTCGGAGTGCCTGGGCCGGCTACTATGACTACAACACCTTTGACCAGAATGGCGTGGTGGGCCCCCACCCGCTGGTTGTCAACATGTACTTTGCTGCCGGCTTCAGTGGCCATGGGCTCCAGCAGGCCCCTGGCGTGGGGCGTGCTGTGGCAGAGATGGTGCTAGAGGGCCACTTCCAGACCATCGACCTGAGCCCCTTCCTCTTCAGCCGCTTTTACTTGGGAGAGAAGATCCAGGAGCACGTCATCATCTGAGCCTGTGAGCTCCTCACTGGGCCTGCTGGGCTCACAGTCTGGCCGTGTTCGAGGTCCTCTGCTGCTCGAGCCTCCCCAGCACTGCGCCGGGCCCTTCTCCCTCAGGCATGCCCAGGACCTCATGCCCCTTGCCCACCATCCTCTCCTCATGTGGCTGGGCAGGCACAGTGCCGAGGCCCAGCCCAACAGGAAATGGTGGGGTGGGACCCTAGGACTGATCTGCAGCCCAGCTGATGCCACCCACCATGGCAGTCCAGCTGGAGTCCTAGACACCCTGGCCCAGGACTGGCTCCTTCCTGGTACAGACCAGGAAAGACTACCTCTGACCCTCTTGGCAGACCCAGGCAGGGGAACTTTCTGGGGCAGCTTGGCCCAGATTTATTGACTTGTCTATTTACCCAGTCATGGATCAATAAATGTGGTTAACTCCTTCCGTCCAGTCTTCTGCCCCTTCTACTTTTCATCTTGCAGCACGAGCTTTTGATACCAGGAGTGGGAAAAACAGCCTCCTCCCAGCAGCTTTCTTAGATCCTAGGTGGTAGGCATCTTGTTTGTAACCTAATGCCTCCTGATCCTGAGTTCCTGCCAGGAGTTTGGTTGCTGAGGGAAGGGATGGGTTCATTCATCTATTCTACCAACATCTATTCAGCCCCAACTCTTGGCCAGGCTCACAGCCACATACTAGAGGTAAACCAGCAAGCAAAGCATAGTACATGTCTTTGCTGGAACTTTCATAGCTATGTCCTGCCTTTCCCTCCCGCTTGCCCCGGGTCAGATACAGTGTGAACCCTGCAGTGCTGGGCTAAGCACAGGACACCTTCCCCTCATCCAGGTATTTTGAGCATCTGGGTGCAGATCAGTGGAGGCCGAAAAAGGCGTCCACCAAGGGGTTTTAAATAGGGAAGCAACATGATGAGATTTTCCTTTTAGAAAAATCACCATGACTACCTTGGGGAGAACAGATGAGGATGTCAAAGCAGGAGGCAAGGGGGTCAGATGGAGGCTGATGCTGCAGTCCATGTGGTCCAGACAGCAGGTGCCTGAGCCACCATAGCAGCAAGTAGATAGGTCCAAGAGGTGGCAGTAGCAACAAGAAATGGGGTCAAATCAGAGGGCCAGGTTTCTGGCTTGGACAACTGGATGGATGTAATGCCTCTCATGGAGATGAACACCACGGAGGAGCAGTGTGAGGAATGGAACGAGTGGTAGGGTTTAGGACATATGGATGAAGGGTGCCTGTAGGGCACCCAACTGGAGCCCTCAAATAGAGGGTTGGGGTAATTGCTGTGGCCCTCAGGTGACTATGTCATCATGAACAGGATGGCATCACCCTGGAAATAGATGAGTAGGGGCAAGGAGGAAAGCTGGAGGGACTCCACCGACATTTAAGTGACAAACCAAAGAAAAAGATGCTGAAGAGGGCCCAGAGTGACAAGAGAAAAGCCAGGAGGGTGTGATGTCATGGAAGCTAAGGAGGAAGTGGTCAGCAAGTTGGCTAGATTCAGTCCCAAGTGTGTCAGTGGTGACTTCAGGGAGAGCAGTTTCGGTGAAGTTTGAGGCGTGGACACTTGGCAGAGGAGAAGTGACTGGGAATAGAGACAGCTGGTAAAATGCCCAGCCCCCTTCAAAAGTGGCCTTTGGGGAGAAGAATGAAAGGGAAAAGATGGAGGTGGGCTTCCCAGATGGGAGAGAGAGAGAGGGGCAGATATGCTGCCAGGGAGATGACAGCAGAAACCCCTGGGGGGAAGAGCAGCAGGACCGTGGTCCTGAGCTGAAGAGGAAGGGCCCAGCATGCAGTGCTGAAAGACAGGAAGGAACTTGCCAGGGGCGCAGGAAGGACAAGCCAACATCCTGTGTTAGCCCTGTGTTATCCCTGCAGGTGGCTCCCTAGCTAACTGGCAGCCATTCCTCCTTCCTTCAGGACAGACATCCCAATCTATGGGTCAAAAGGGAAAAGGTGCCCACCGAGAAGCTACTCCCTTCAAGACCTTCAAGACAACAAATGCTGTATTTAAGAAGCTTAAGGACTCCTCTGTACTGCCACAGGGCTTTATGCAAGCTTGTCTTCCCCAGTGAACTGTGCAGAGCGCAACTGCAACCAAGCCTTCCTCACCTCTGCCCCAACACCTGGCTGTCCCAGTGTGTGGTCAGTCTGTGCTTGGTTGTCAGTCAAGGCTTATCTGAGTGCCCTCCTGCCCCTCCTGGAGCCTGGGGAGCCATCCCTTGTCCTCAGGGAATTTTCAGTCTAATGAGAGAGCTAAGCAGCAAGGGCTTGAGCTCCTTATACCAGAAGGTACTATAGACATTTGGGGAAGGAAGTGGGAAGGGCTGGGTTTAACAAAGATTTCCCTGAATAAGCTACAAAAACGAAAGTTGCCAGAAGGGAGGGACATTTTGCAGAGCACAGTTGGGCAAAGGGGGGCCTGCTTGGTGGGGGAAGAGATTAGGGTACCTGAGAGAGAGTAAAAGCAAACCTTCCCTGAGCACGGGGCTCAGGGCTAAGGTGTCCTACCTGCTTTATGTAGACTCATCTGACCCTTGCAAGAACACCAGCAACCAGATACTATAATTTTGGTGCGGAAAGTGAGTCTAGAAATGTCACACAACTTCACCAAAGTCCCACAGCTAGTAGGTGATAAGCCCTGATTGTGAACCCAGGCACGTGACTCCAGGGCCCTCCCAGGATGGGCAGCTCATCCGTTTTGGCTGGCCAGTGAGAAAAGGAGGAAATCAGATTGGAGGGGAAAATAATGAATCTTAGATGGCCCAATTAAACTCTTTCCATCCTCCAGCACTTCATGTACATAGTTTTAGGAGAGTGTTCCCCAAACTGGGATGCCGAGGAACACTGCTCAGGAAGATATTTATGTTTCTTCTATGGTGAAACAAGTTTGGGAAATGCTACATGTTATATTCTTTCTTCTGGCCCTGGTGCTTCACAATGTTCATCACCATCTCAAGAGCTCTAGGAAATAGGAGACAAAGGAATCATTTAACTTTGTTTCACCCAGAACTTCCGAACATCTTGTCTACCTCATTCACACTTTTTGCAGCACCTCTGTTAGCGTCCCCCAGATCTTTTATAATGGTGATTTGGGAATCACTGCCGGTTCCAACGTCCTCTGTCCCCAGGGGCCGGCCTCTCCGGCATGCCACCTGGCAAGCCACCCGTGCGGCCGCTGGCTGCGTGTGACCTTTGCAGAACTTGTTTAATCTCTCTAAGTTTCATTTTCCTCAGTTGTATACAAATAAAAAATACGAAGACCTCCCTTGCAGAGTGTGAGGAGGAAAGAAATCAGGGTTTCTTTCCTTGTTCCCCGCCTGGAACGAAACCGAGGTTTCAGGTTTTCCCGGTGGGCTGCTAAAGGCTCCTCTCCCAGCTGCCGCCGCCACTCGCGGGCCGCCTGCGCGGCGGGAGAACGGGCGCCGCGGGACCCGGGAGCCGGCCGGCCCGCGGCGCCGCCTGAGGACGCACGCACGCCGGCTCGAGTGCCTAGGCGGTCGCGCCCGGCGCGCGCAGCGGAGGAGGGCGGTGCCCGCGGCGCTTCCGGGGAGCGGGCCCTGCGCGCCCCACTTCCCGGGCCGGACCGCGCAGCCCGCGCCGCGGCGGGGCCCGCGAGCAGGTGAGCGGGGGCGGCGGGCGGCGGGCGGCGGGCGGCGGGCGGCGGGCTGGCCGCACGGGCGGGCGGGCGGGCGCCGGGGGCGGGCGGGCCCTTGGGTCCAGGGCCGGCCTTCCCCGGCTGTGCGGCACGTCTGCCCCTGAGTGACCGCCTTCTCCTCCCCTGCGCCTTCTACCTGGCTGCCTCCAGCGCCCACGACACGTCAGCAGCAGGGAAGGACCCTTGGAGAAAAAGGTCACCTTTTCTGTCGCAAAGAAGCTTCCTGCGGGAGACTCTCCTTTAGCTTCGGGAAGAGCCTGGCCCTGTCAGTTTGGGTCTTTGTCTAACTGTGGACACTGTTTCCGCCACAGTCTCCTCACATTCTTGGCTCTGGCCAGACTCTCCCTCTGTTCTTGGGATTGTCCTGACACGGATTCAGCAAGTAGCTGGCTTTATCTGGGGTTAAGGGCCTATCCAGGCATTACACCACACGCACTCATGAGCATCTGCCACAGGCTGGGTGCGCACTGTGCCAAGTACTAGGGTGACAGCGCTGGACAGGACAGACTTGGCCCTGCCGTCCCCAGGGAGACAGGTATTAGAGTCACAGGAAGCACAGCCCAAAAGTGCAGCTGAGAGGGAGCAGTGTTGACTCCAGCGGAGACACCTAACCCAGGGACACAGGGTGGGGGAATGACTCAGAGGAAGCCACATCTAGTTATTTTTTAGACTTAAAAAAATTGATACATAATTGCACAAATCGTAAGTGTATAGCTTAATCATTTTCCACAACGTGAACATTTCCAGTGCAGCCTGATCCAGAACGATGAATAAAACATTACTACACTCCTGGCTTCTAACACCATAAAATCGTTTTGCCCATTTTTGGACTTTCAATCCACAGAATCTTATGTACTCTTGTGTATGTGACATCTTATACTCAATATACTTTGTAATATTTACCCATATTGTGCTTAGCAGTAGTTCATGCATTCTCATTGATGCGTAATATTTCACTGTGTGGCTAGACCACAATTTGTTTATCTATTCTACTGGACACGTGGATTAATGGACGTAGTTGTTTCCACTTTGGGGTTATTTTGAATCCTGCTGCTATAGACGTTTGTGTGTTTGTCTTTTGGTGTACATATATAAGCATATATAAGAACAAACGGGTATATTGCTAGGAATAGAATTGCTGATGTGTGTATGTTCAGCTTTAGTATATAGTGCCAAACACTTTGTAGTAGTTGTACACACGAGGAGCATACGAGTTCCTTTTCCTTCACGTCCTTACCAGGACTTGATACTGTCTTTTTTTCACTGTAGCCATCCTGCTGAGCATGTAGCAGTGATGCATTGAGGTTTTAATTTGTATTTCTCTGATAACTAATAAGCTGTCTTTTTATATGTCTATTGGTCATTTGACTATACTTTTTTCAGCCCATTTGTCTAATAGGTTGTCTCTCTTTCTCTTACTAGTGCCTAACAGTTCTTGAAGTATTTGGGATATGAGACATTTACTGGATATGTATTTTTAAGCGTTTTTCTCTCAGTAGATTGCCTTTCACTCTTCTGATGATGTCTTTTGATGAACAGAAGTTCTTCATTTTAATGTTTTCCGATTTATAATCTTTCTCCTAATGGTTGTATTATTTGTGTCTGGTTTTAAAAATCTTTGCCTACCCCAAAGTCAGAAAGATAATTTTCCATGTTTCCTCTAAAAGCTTTATTGTCTCACCATTCACATTTATATGCATGTACTATCCATTCAAAAAAAATTTTTTTTTGAGACAGAGTCCCACTCTGTGGCCCAGGTTAGAGTGCCGTGGCATCAGCCTAGCTCACAGCAACCTCAAACTCCTGGACTCAAGCGATCCTCCTGCCTCAGCCTCCCGAGTAGCTAGGACTACAGGCATGTGCCACCATGCCCGGCTAATTTTTTTCTATGTATTTTTAGTTGTCCAATTAATTTCTTTCTATTTTTAGTAGAGACAGGGTCTCGCTCTTGCTCAGGCTGGTCTGGAACTCCTGAGCTCAAACGATCCGCCCGCCTCGGCCTCCCAGGGTGCTGGGATTACAGGCGTGAGCCGCCATGCCCAGCCCCATTTGAAATTAATTGTTTATATGGTATGAGATGTGGGTCAAGTTTTATTTTTTCCCACAAGGCTATTGAAATAACCTAACACCAGTTATTGACAAGACCATCCTTCCCCACTGCACTTCTGTGGTGCCACTGACATAAATCAATAGGTTATACTAAAGTGGGTCTGTTCCTGGATATCCTGTTTTTCCAGGTTTGTTTGTCTGTCCTTTCACACCAATATCATGCTGCCTTCATTACTGTTGCTTTATAGTAAATCTTTATTATTCTGGTAGTGAAAGTCCTTAACACTATTCTTCAAAAGCGGGGCACAATGGCATACACCTGTAATCCTACCTACTTGTAAGGCTGCATGATGCTCCCTGGTGCCGTGGAATTGGGGGCTGTAATGTGGAGTGATCCAGATGAGCAACATAGCAAGATCCTGGCACTAAAAAAAAAAAGAGGAAGGAAGGGAGGAAGGAAGGGAGGGAGGAAGGAAGGAAGGAAGGAAGGAAGGAAGGGAGGGAGGGAGGAAGGAAGGAAGGAAGGAAGGTCTTAAGTATTTTTCTCCAACCCTCTATGAAGCCTTTTAGAAAATATATATAAAAAGTGGCCATTTGTAAGCTCAGAAGGGGACAAATGTATTAAGGTATATAATTAGCATAATTTATAAACTGTATCCAATCATAAACTTGCTGACACAATCTATATTACATTTAATTCCTGCGTATTTACATGAGGCTTACAGAAAGGTAAATATAAAAAATTCTCATCATTTTAGTTAAAAATGACCGTTAGAACATACATGATATAGTTCCAAAGCAAAGATAATTTTTAAAACTCAGAAACTGGACTTTTCCAAAGACCAATTTGCTATTTTTAAATAAAATAGAACAACACTAATTATAATGTTTCTCACTGATGTTTGGTCAGTAAAATGTATTTCAATGTGACTGAAATACAGCTAAGGTTTTAGATTTTAAGGACCAAAGTTACAATACTTTGTATTTATAATTAAATTAAAAATAGTGGGTGCTTTTAATCATATACACACACATACTTTTTCAGATTTTTAAGTCTTCAAAATTTACAAAATGTGCTGAAAGAAGATGTGCTTGCTATATATTCATTAAATATAATTTATTTTAATACAGGCCATAAGTCTTCATTTAATTAAGCAGAATTCTGACTATTTCCTGCCTATTCAATCTTTTTATTTTTTTTTTAGTTTTTGGAGACAGAGTCTCACTCTGTCACCCAGGCTCGAGTGCCGTGGCATCAGCATAGCTCACAGCAACCTCAAACTCCTAGGCTTAAGAGATCCTCCTGCCTCAGCCTCGCGAGTAGCTGGGACTACAGGCATGCGCCATAACGCCCAGCTAATTTTTACTATTTTTGGTAGAGACGGGGTCTCGCTCTTGCTCAGGCTGGTCTCCAACTCCTGAGCTCAAGCAATCCTCCTGCCTCAGCCTCCCAGAGTGCTAGGATTACAGGCATGAGCCACCACACCCAGCCCAGAGTTCAATCTTAAATTTGACTTTATAGCAAAATTAGAAGTTTGGAATGTATTTCACAAAATCAATCCCAAGATTTTCTGGGCACTGTTATGTCACTGCTTATAAATATAAGTAACAATATAATCTACATTAGTAGTTCCTTGTTCCTGAGTTACCTGGAGTGCTCTTTAAAAATACAGATTCTTGGGCCCCACTTCTGAACCATTGAATAAGAATCCCCCGGGGGTATCTGTATTTTTTAAAGCTCCCTAGGTAATAATGATATGCAGCGTGGTTTGGGAATCACTGATATAGCCCACTAGACCAATCTTTAGGTACTTTAGGATCTTGGGGTAGTAGCTTAAAGCTAGTTCCCAAGCCTCACGCCTAGAGATTTGATTCAGTAGATTTGAGATGGGGCACAGAAACCAGCCTTTTAAGCCATTGTTGCAGTTGGACCCTGTATTGATTTCTATGCTACATAACAAATTACCACGAATGTAGCAGCTTAAATTGCCACCTATTTATTATCTCAAAGTTTCTGTGGATCAAGGGTTGGGACAAGGTTTTACCGGGTCAGGGTCTCATCTGGCTGCAATCCAGGTATCAGTGGGGGCTGCCATTCACCAGAGGCTCGAGTAGGGACAGAACCACTTACAAACTGCCGTAGGTTGTTGGCCAAATTAATCTCTTTGCAGTTGTGGAAGTGAGGTCCTTTTCTTGTTGGCTGTCAGCTGGGGACCACTCTCAGCTCCTAGAGGCTGCCTACAGTTCCTTGACATGTGGCCCTCTCACAACATGGCAACTTCTTCAAAATAGGCAAAGGAGTCTCTCTCCCTCCCATCAGCTAAGATGGAGTTACACACACATATGCATGCAGACACACAATATTCATATATATGGTATATGTCCATCTTATATATATAGTGTATGTATGCATGTATATAGACACACATATACCTATATCATATATAGTAATGTATTATGTGAATAACATCCCATCACCTTTTGTTTTATTCTGTTGGTTAAAAGTAAGTCATGGGTCCTTCCCACACTCACAAGTGTGAACGTGGGGGCCACCCTAGGATCTGTCCCCCACAGTCTGCAATCTATGCTTTGAGAAACACCCTATTGTGTCTATTAGCACTTTCAGTGACATTGTCCTGCAAGTCCCAATAAATCCTGCACAGACAAATGTTTTAGCAAGTGTTTGAAAACAAAACTTAGGCTTTTGAAACCAAATTTCTTTTTTTTTTTTTTTTGAGACAGATTCTTGCTCGTTTACCCAGGCTAGAGTGCAGTGTGGTCATCATAGCTCACTGTAGCCTCAAACTCATGGGCTCAAGTGATCCTCCTGCCTCAGCCTCCTGTAGCTGGGACTACAGGCATGCACTGCCATGCCCGGCTAATTTTTAAATTTTTGTAGAGATAGAGCCTCACTATGTTACTCAGACTGGTCTTGAACTCCAGGCCACAAGCAATCTTCCCACCTTAGCCTCTCAAATTACTAGGATTAGTATTGGTGGCATGATCCACCATGCCCGGCCTCTCCAAAATTCTTAAATATAGAGTCAAAGTCAGGTGAAGTGTAGATTAATTTATTCATTTAAAGATGTAAAAACTCTTTCAAACAATTTACACTTTAAACAGATTAGTTTTTAGCACTCAACTTAAATCCAGTGCTTTCTCCATTCATTGGGCTGATATGATCAGAGACAGTATGTTAGTTTCTTATTGCTGCTGCAGCAAAGTACCACAGCTTAGTGCTTCATGCAGCACACATTTATTTGTTTATTTATTACAATTCTGGAGGTCAGAAGTCTTAAATGAGCAGGGCTGTGTTCTATGAACTGCCTTTTTCCAGCATCTAGAAGCTGCCCACATCCCCCTGCTTGTGGCCCCACATCACGCCAACCTCTGCTTCTGTCATCATATCTCCTGCATCTGACTCTGACGTTCCTGCCTTCCTCTTAAAAGCATCCTTGTGATTACTTTTGGTCCACCTGGATAACCCTGGAACATCTCCCCATCTCAAGGCCTTTAACTTAATCTCATCTGCAAAATCCCCTTTTGCCATTTAAGGGCACATAGTCACAGTTCCAGGGGTTAGGATGTGGGCCTCCCTGGGCGCGATTATTCTGTCTGCCACAGATAGTAATTTCCACTTCACAGAAATCTAATAGGAGTTTTAAAAAGATACATATTCTTGTCATATGCCTTCACAGGCTTTAGAACATTTCCTATATAATAGAAATGAGAGACCAGTTTGAGATGAGATACTACATAATACACTTTGGATTTTATACAGCAAAACTTTATATTTCCTTTACATAAATTCATACATATAATATTGGAAAAGCATTCTAGAAAGTACTACAGGTAATATACTGCTTCTTTTTTGAAGAAACTCTTTACTAATTTTCTATCAAGTCTTTGTTACTATCTTACAAAGTTAGTATTTTAGGTATATATCATTATACTTCATGAATTTTTTAAAAGCACAAGAAAAAGTGACTACATATAAGTCCACACAGCAAATCAGAGAATAGACACAGCTAGCTGTTAAAGCTTCCACTTGGAGATTTGCGTTCATTATCTTTTCTGCTTGACAAGTGTATCTCCATATATGATGACTGTTACCAAGTCTTGGAAAGATTAAAGCATGCTTGAGTATGTGATAGCTCCACAGCCCCAGCCTCACAAAAACTAAAAAGTAACAAAGAAGTTCCATGGGGTTTTAGTCTGTAGGAAGTAGGCAGCTTATATGGTTACTGAAACTTATCTGCTATCTTGCTCAATTATCCTGTCAAAGGTGCTATTATTTCCTGTGTTTAAACTTTTCCATAATATTATTCAGAGGCCTTATACCACCCACTCCCATGGCATATACTGTTGGACAATTGGAGTTCTTAACCAGGCAATGAAAATGGCAATTACCCAAAATCAAGTATTGCCAAAAGGGCAAGTCATTTCATAAAATCAGAAACTGAAACTTTTAAATCTGCATATATTAAGTAGCTTAATGTATTATATTAATTTTTAACCTTTAGAATATCATTTAAAAAAAGAAATTATTCTCCAGTTTATAAGTGTACCAAATCCAAAAAATGACTTTTAAAATAAAAAAAATGAAAAAACATTTAAATAATATAAAAACTAAGTGACTACTGTGGCGGGAGGGTGGGGAGGAGAGGCATCGTGAATGATTGAAATGACATGTAGAGGACAGCAGCTCCTGACTGGGAAAAGGATTTCAAAACCCAACAATGGTCTAAAGCACTGACATAGCTGTAGCCTACCACTTAGTTTGTCTGAAATCCAAAAAGAAACTCATATACACCCTAATAGTCAACTTTTGGTGTTCTTTTAGTGGCTTGACATTTAGCTGCTTTGCTCTTTCAAATGTCTTCTCTGATTCCTGTACCCATTCCAGCTCTTGTTCATACCCCCTTTGCTGCTGCAGTTAAGTTCTTCTTTTTCTTCATCTTCCTTCTTCCTTCTTTCTTCTTCTTCTTCTTGTTTTTTTTTTCTTTTTGAACTCTGATACATGTTTATAAATCCTCAGCATCTCTTGTCTTCTGTTCATCAGCTTGGTATAATATTGTTCAGCATCAGAACAAAGCATTAATGTCCAGCATAGAATGACATTATTTAAACTTTGAAACCTCTTATTTCAGTGTGTCTGATACAACTTGTTTCTGTGTGAGTTCCTAGGTTTGTTTCAACCTGTGAAGATCCAGCCAAGAGTGTGAAAGCAGCCTCTGCCAGTGGCTCCACAGCACTAGGGCCATGTTCTCTACCAGCCCTTCATCTGGAGAAGTGTCACTAGAATAAGACTACAGCCCCTCGTATGGGGGCAGGCTCTGCTCCACCGAAACCTGGGCTGAGCCTCCACCACCAGGGACATTCCCTGTCATTGTGATGGGAAGAGAACATTGCCCATCTAAGGTATTCTTGGGCCTTTGCATTTCCATATAAATTTATAAGCAGTGTGACAACCTCACCACCAAAAAAACCGAAAAAACCAAAACCTAGTATTTGGGATAACATTGAACTAAAGATCAATTTTGGGGAAAAATTAACATTATAATACTGAGTCTTATAAACCATGAACATAATATATCCCGCCAATATCTAGATTATTTTAAATACATACTAAACCACATTTTCTTTTCTTTTCTTTCCTTCTTTCTTTTTCTTTTTCTTTTTTTTTTTTTTTGAGACAGAGTCTGGCTCTGTTGCCCCGGCTAGAGTGCCGAGGCGTCAGCTTAGCTCACAGCAACCTCAAACTCCTGGGCTCAAGCGATCTTCCTGCCTCAGCCTCCTGAGTAGCTGGGACTACAGGCATGCACCACCATGCCTGGCTAAATTTTTTCTCTATCTCTATTTTTAGTCATCCAGCTAATTTCTTTCTATTTTTTTAGTAGAGACAGGGTCTAGCTTTTGCTCAGGCTGGTCTCAAACTACTGACTTTGAGCGATCCACCCGCCTCAGCCTCCCAGAATGCTAGGATTACAGACGTGAGCCACCATGCCAGGCCTGAACCACATTTTCTGTACATTTACTTTATGCCAGGCACCATTAACACTTTACATAAATTATCTCATTTAATTGTCACAATAATGCTGAGAAGTGGGTACTAGTATTATTTCCATTTCTCAGATGGAGAAACTGAAGCTTAGCAAGATTGCCAAAGGCCACAGTTAATAAGAGGTGAGAATCCTGGCACTCTGCCTGTAGAGTCTACAGTTTTCACACTTTGTGACACAACCTCCCTGAGCTGATGGGTGGATGGGTTATTCAAGGGAAGGTAGACTTGGAGGGAAAGTCTCCCAAGGTTTCCTGCGTGTGTTTTCTGTCTACCACTCAGCATCTGTCTACCTGAATACATAATTATTTATCCAAATAGCAACTGTCTAGCACTCTTAGAAGTGGATGTGGGAGGAACCCTCGAGCTCAGGAGTTTGAGACCAGCCTAAGCAAGAGAGAGACCCTGTCTCTACTAAAAATAGAAAAATTAGCTGGGCGTCATGGTGCATGCCTGTAGTCCTAGCTACTCAGGTGGCTGAGATGGGAGGATCACTTGAGCCCAGGAGTTTGAGGTTGCTGTGAGCTAGGCTGACATCACAGCACTCTAGCCTGGGCAACAGAGTGAGACTCTGTCTCAAAAAAAACCCCAAAACCAAATAGCAACTGTTTTTCTTCTCCCATTTCAGCCTTTACACAGGAAGACCCTCTAAAGGAGCTGCCTGCCAGCTGCCCTTCCCCAGATCCCAAATATATTCCCAGCCAGGTAGAGCAGAGAACACTCACTCAGCTGGTGATGCTGAGCTCATACCCTGTAAGTGTGACCACACTACACAGATCTGGATTTAGCTAGAAACCAGGCCCAATCATAATCATGTCTGTCCCTAATCCCATGAGAGATGAAGGAGCCATTCCGGGAGTCTACCTACTGGGACTGAGAGTAGGGTAAGTACAGCTTTTGTGATTCTCTCTTTCTGCTCCTTGTAGGATGGCTCTCCCCGGAGGTCAAGACTGGGTCTCCTCCCTTCTCCCACTTTACCAATGCCTGATCTCACAGGATTAGTTCTGAGCCCAATACCATGGCATCATCGACCTCCCTCCCAGCTCCTCGCTCCCGATCCAAAAAGCCTCTGGGCAAGATGACCGGTGAGTGGAACCAGACTCCTAGTTCTGCTCTTGTTCCTGAGCATTGTCCTCATCTCTGCATGGGCGAGGAGGGGGCCTGCCTGTGCAAACACAGGGTAGATGTTGGGAGACTGATGAAGGGTGAAGCTTCTGGCTCGACGGCAGTGCCTGATGCTTTGTTTAGCGGGAGGAGGGGAGGCCTGCATCAGTCCAGTCTTCATCCTTGTGGCCCAAAGGTTTTCGAGGCCTGCTCAACTAATTTTCCTAGCTTGGAAACCACTGTGCTGAGTGCTTATTTAGATCTTTGTCCCAAAACCATTCAGAGGAAGGAGCCAAGCAGAGAGAGAAACTATCAATTCTCACAACACTTACTTATCTGTCAAAAGCTGGGGAAGCCGAGTTTTAATATCATTACGGGGCACTCACAATATCCCAGATGCTGCATTATCTCAGTTAACCTTCAACAACAACTACAATGAACCCATTTTGCAGATGAGGAGATGGAGACATAGACTAACTTGCTTAAGGTCATACGGAAGGCTAGCTACAGATCCACAGTCAAATACAGTGGTGCCTGCCTCCAAAGTGCGGCTTCCGAACGCCGAAGCTCTGTGCTCATCGGAGCTCTGAGCAGGAGCCCTCTTCCCTACTTTCTTATAGCTCATGTAGTGACAATCCAGGGTTTCTCAGGCCCAAACCAATGCCAATCCTCCCACCCTTCCCTTTCCATAATGGGTACGTCTTCCTGATTTAAATTTACCTTCCCCTCAGTGCTGGAAGTGGGCTTTGGGACTAATTGATCCTTCCTAGCATAGCAAAGCTCTGCTTACAGACTCACAGGTGGCTGACTAGTCAGCTCTAGTGGTAAATTCTGCTTGGGGTGGGCTGGGGTGCCAGATATCAAAGGACCTGGCGCAGGGCAGGGCCTTCTCTTAATCAGGATGGTGAAACACTCCCACATTAGGATTCCAGAGTTCTTACATACTCCCCAAACCTTAAAAGATAGAGGGAAATTTTTCTCAAGTCCTTGAGGAGGTACAAAAATAGCAGAGCGATAGGTGACCGAGAATAAGAAGCTATTGTTTCCCAGAGCAAGGAGACAGGCAGAGTCCTGCGGCCCCGCATGCACGGCAGGGCTCCTTCCCAGGGGTCAGTGGGAAGCCACCAGGTAAGACACGGGCCTGAGCGGTGTGTTCTCCCCTGCAGACTGGCTCAGGCAGGCCCTGTTGAAGAAGCCCAAGAAGATGCCTGACTCCCCTGAAAGCTCCCCCAGTGACACTTCGCAGCCCACCTCACAGGACAGCCCCCAACCCCTGGGCCTCAGTTCGGTCACATCTCCCAGCACACCACTGACACTTGCGGGTGACAGCAGCAGTGGCCGCTGGAGCAAAGACTATGATGTTTGCGTGTGCCACAGTGAGGAGGACCTGGTGGCTGCCCAGGAACTGGTCTCCTACCTGGAGGGCAGCACTGCCAGCCTGCGCTGCTTCCTGCAGCTTCGGGACGCAACTCCAGGCAGTGCCATCGCATCCGAGCTGTGCCAGGCACTGAGCAGTAGTCACTGTCGTGTGCTACTCATCACACCAGGCTTCCTTCAGGACCCCTGGTGCAAGTACCAGATGCTGCAGGCCCTGACTGAGGCCCCTGGGGCAGAGGGCTGCACCATCCCCCTGCTATCGGGCTTGAGCAGAGCGGCCTACCCTCCTGAGCTCCGATTCATGTACTACGCGGATGGCAGGGGCCCCGACGGTGGCTTTCACCAAGTCAAGGAAGCTGTCATGCGTTGTAAGCTATGGGAGGGAGGGAGAAGAGGAAGGGGATTCAGCCCTAGCTTCTGACCTATTTCAGCTTTAGGAGACAGCCCCCGCAGCCACAGCAGACTAGTTAAAAGTACAGACTCTCGGAAAGACTGGCATATTTGCATCCTGAATCCTTTACTTATTAGCGTATAAGAAGTCACTCAGCAAATTACTGAACCCCTCTGTGCTTTGGTTTCCTCATTGCCCCTCAGGCTTCCATTACTATGAAGTAAGTATGAAAATAGTAGACACACTAGAGAAGTGCTCAGAATGTGGCCTGGCACACGGTAAGTATTCGTACCAGGCAGAGCCGAGCTGCATATCAAGTTCTCAATAATAATTACTAGCTAGTAGTAGCAGTAGCAGTAATAGCATTAGGTTTTTCTCACTGAGATCAGGTTGGAGATGTCCACCAAGAGCTGGGAAGATGCCAGGAGGGACATTGGTTTAGTAAGGAAAAATGGTGTGAAATAATAGGAAAGAATTGCATATGATAAGCATATCTGGGGAGGGGCATTATATTACAGTGGGTTTGGAAGTTAGGTAACAGATAAAAAGATAGCAGAGGCAGGACCTGTTGGGGGCAAACAGATGCTGGGTTTGGGGAGGGTGACAGCCCTGTGATTCTGTTTGGGCTCTTTCAGATCTGCAGACACTCAGTTGACACTTCTTATGTCATCATGGGACCCAGAAAGTTGGAGGAAAGCTGGAAATAGAGGGCCCATGCAGGCCCTCGGATTCCAGCAGATGTGACAGAAGGTGTAAGGAGCCAGAGTCTGCATGTGCCTGTCAGGCTCCCATTACTGTGAGCTCTCCAAGAGGGCTATGGGGAGGTCAGGGACTCCCCCAAGAAAGCCATGAAGAAGCTGGGAACTCCCCAGGAAGGCCATGAAAAAGCTGGGGACTCCCCAGGAAGCCCAAGAGGAAGCCAGAAGTTGGAGGTGGTATTGATCACAGGATGGTCAGCAGCGTTTTGCCTCCTGCCTAATTGTACAGGAAGACTGGCATGCACCTACGTTTTCTTACCCTGGAATTGGGCACTGGTATAGACAGGTGTCCCTTCTACCTAGGTGACTCACCTGACTGATGAACAAGCAGCCTAGACTGTAGGCCTCAACATGGATGGTTTCCCGGTTGCCTGGGGAAGCCCCTGAACAGGCATCAGGAGAAAGCAACAGGTATCAAGTCCTTCACACTCACACTACTGCTGTTCCCTTTCCCAGAGGCATCCATTTGCTTCACTTCGCTGTATGAAAGATGCACTCAGCACTGCACAGTATTTTATTTATTGTATAAGTGTCACTAAAGACACAACCTAGAATCCATTCTGTATATACAAGGACGGGGAGGGAGGAGATGGGGTAAAGAGAAGGGAAGCCAGGGCACAGGGCTTAGCCCCTTCAGTAGGGACCCAAAGCCCACCGATGCTGTGACACCTGGGGCATCACCAGGGTCTGGCTAGGCTGATGCTTCCCCAGGAGTGGTAGTATTCACCTTTAGACAACAGCAATCAGCGGGAATCAGCATTTTCCTCCTGGCGGATGACTGTGTTCCTTATAGGACAGGCAAGGTCTCATTCATCTGTTCTCAGTAAGTTTGCTGTCGAACTGAAATGAATTTCACTACCTCCCCCAAGGTGTATTTTTATGCCTCTTCTCTCAGTTCCTCCTATCATGTCCTCTTTCACTGAAAAAAAAAATATTTTTTAAATTATGAGTTATTTTATTACAGACAAAAGGACTAAAGAATAATATGATGTACACTCACGTGCCTACCCCTAGATTAAGAAGCAAAACCTTATCCCTGTGGTGCTCCCTTTGTGCCCTGAACTGAGGTCCCCTCACTTGCCCTGCCAGAAATAACCACTATTCTGAATTTTGATCTTATCCTTCTTGGTTTTCCTCTGTACATTTACTACGGATGTATGCGTCCCTCCCAGCACATTGTTTGGTGTGGCTGGTGTCACTTTACATACACAGCATTGTAACATTTGTACTCTGCAGATTCCTTTCTTTGTTCACCATGTTTGTGAAATTTATCCAGGGTGGTGCATGACACTCCAATTAATTTACTTTTATTCCATTATGTAAATATGCCACTATTTAGTCACACATTCTTCTACAAATGGTTATTTGGTTGTTTCTAGTTTTTTGCTATTAAAAGCAATGTGCCTGTGACCATTTTTGGGCATGTTTCCATGAGCAAAATTTTCCAAGAGTTAGTCTAGATGGGGAGCAGCTGGATGGTAAAGAATATATATCTTCAGTTTTACTAGAAGATGCTAAAGTTTCCTCCAAATTAATTGTGTCAATTTATGTTCCTACCATTTGTGTTTAGAGTTCCCACTTTTTCGTTTTCTTGCAAACACTTAGAATTATTAGATTTTAAAATGTTCACTAACCAAGTGGGTGAAACTGCTATTTTATGGTCATATTTTTCATCATTTTATGAAAAACTGTGTGTGTGTGTGTGTGTGTGTGTGTGTGTGTGTGTGTGTGTTCATATTCTAAAAGGAAAAAGTTTGATAAATCTCTGGTATACCCATCACCCAGCTTCAAGAATTACCAACTCATAGCTAATCTTTTAGCAACAATAACCCTACCCATTCCCTCACTCCTAGATCATTTTGAAGCAAATCCCAGGCATTATTTTATTCCTATTTAAGTATGTAGTTCTAAATTATTAGAAGTTTCTAAAAAGTATGATAATGTTATCTTTTTCTTTTCTTTTTTTTTGGACGGGGTGGGGGGCTGTGAGGAGGGGTGTTCAGTTACCTTATTTGTTTTTGTTGAGCGAGTCTCACTTTGTCGCCCTGGGTAGAGTGTAGTGGCATCATTAGCTCCCTGCCACCTCCAACTCCTGGGCTCTAAGTGATCCTTCTGCCTTAGCCTCCTGGGTAGCTGGGACTACAGGTGTGTGCTGCAATACCCAGCTGGGTTTTTTTTTTTCCTTTCTTTTTGGTAGAGACAGGGTCTCACTCTTGCTCAGGCTATTCTGGAACTCCTGAGCTCAAGCAAGCCTCCCAGAGTGCTAGGATTACAGGCATGAGCCACCATGCCCAGCTGACAGTGTTATCTTTTAGTGAAGTTTTTTTTTGTCTTTTTTGAGACAGGGTCTTGCTCTGTTGCCCAGGCTAGAGTACAGTGGCATCATCATAGCTCACTATAGCCTCGAATTCCTGGGCTCAAGTCATCCATCTGCCTCAGCCTCCTGAGTAGCTATAACTACAGGCATGTGCCACCACGCTTGGATGATTTTTTTATTTTATTTTTTTATAGATGGGGTCTCGCTATGTTGCTCAGGCTGCTCTTGAACTCTGGACCTCAAGCTATCCTCCCACTTTGGCCTCCCAAAGTGCTAGGATTATAAGCGTGAGCCACCATGTCTGGCCACTTTTTCATTTTAATATAAAATATTTTACCTACCACTTTGTGTCTGTGTTTTTTGTATCTTACTCAAGAAGTCCTTTCTCTATTCCTGTATTTTCTTCTGGAAGCATTTCTTTTCATATTTAAGTCTTTAATTACCTGGACTTTTTGTTTGGGCTTGGTTTTATTCTTAATTTTTATGTCAGAGATCCAATTTTTTTTTTCCATTTGAATAACTGTCATTTGCTGACTAGTCTATCCTTTCCCCACCGATTGTGATGACACTGCTGTCATATACTGCCATATTTGGGGGCTATTACTGGGTTCTTCATTCTTCTCCCTTTATCTGTTTGTGTGTCCCCATGTTGGTGCCACACTGGCTTACTCACCGCTGTTTTTAATATGCCTTGACAGCTTGTAGGTCAGTTCTTCCCACTCTTCTTATTTACCAAAATCACTTTAACTTCTTGTTCCTTTACTTTTCCATATAAATTGTTTATTCAGTTTGTCAGGTTGCAGGGAAAAGCCTGTATTTTTATTGGCCTTAGGTTGAATTTATAGATTTAGTTGGAATACATGTTTTTATGATAGTCTTCCTATTCATAAAAATAGTATGTCTCCCATTGTTTATATCTTTAAATTTATTTCAATAAAGCACTGTATATTTTCCATATTGGTCATTCTCATCTTTTACTAGATTCATTCCTTTGCATTTCATCTTTTCTGTTGCTACAGTAAAGGTTTTTTGGTTTTTATTTTATTTTATTTTATTTTATTTTATTTTTTTGAGACAGAGTCTCACTCTGTTGCCTGGGCTAGAGTGCTGTGGTGTCAGCCTAGCTCACAGCAACCCCAAACTCCAGGGCCTAAGCAATCCTTCTGCCTCAGCCTCCCGAGTAGCTGGGACTACAGGCATGCGCCACCATGCCCAGCTGATTTTTTTTCCATAGTTTTAGTTGGCCAATTAATTTCTTTCTATTTTTAGTAGAGACAGGGTCTTGCTCTTGCTCAGGCTAGTTTCAGAACTCCTGACCTTGAGCAATCCTCCTGCCTCAGCCTCCCAGAGTGCTAGGATTACAGGCGTGAGCCACCGCACCCGTCCTGTTTTTTATTTCTGAGACAGGGTCTCGCTCTGTTGTCCAGGCTGGAATGCTGTGGCGTCAGCCTAGCTCACAGCAACCTCACTCCTAGGCTCAAGTGATCCTCCTGCCTCAGCCTCCTGAGTAGCTGGGACTACAGGCATGTGCCACCATACCCAGCTAATTTTTTTCTATTTTTTGTAGAGACAGGGTCTTGCTGTTCCTCAGGTTGGTCTTGAACTCCTGGCCTCAAGCAGTCTTCCTGCCTCGGCCTCCCAAAGTGCTAGGATTATAGGCATGAGCCACCATGCCCAGCCTGAAAGGTATTTTTAAATTATTTTTTATCTATTACTAGTATAAAGGATTGTAATTTATTTCCATATTGATTTAATATTAAACAATATGCTCATTTATTCTATAAGACTATAGATTTTGTTGGATTTTCTATAAACAGTCATACAATTTGAAAAACAAAACTTGACTTCCTTGTCTTTCTGTGCTTCCTAAGACCTCCAGTAAAATGCTGAAAAAAGTGACAGCAGTAGCCATCCTTGTCTCATTCCTTATTTTAAAGGGAATGTGTTGTACCCCTATAATATGCTGAAATAAAAAAAAAATAAGTGAAAAAAAAGGGAGTGTGTCAAACATTTCACCATTAGATGTGTTTGTTGTAGGTGTTTTGGTACATTAATTTTGACAGGTTAGAAGTTTCCTGCTGTTTCTAGTTGGCTAAGAGTTTCTTATCTTGAATGGGTTTTAAATTTAAATTTTCCACATCATCTACTGAAATGATGTATTTTTCCCCTTTAAACTGTTAATGTCATGAATAACATTAGATTTTCAGCTTTACATTCCTGATGTAAACTCAATTTGACCATGATGTATTACCTTTTTTATAAGGCACAGGTTTCCAGTTTGCTAACACTTTCTTTAGGATTTTTACATCTATGTTCATACATAGGATTGGCCCTTAATTGTCTTTTCTTGTATTATCCCTTTCTTGTTGTGTTACCAAAGTTATACCAGCTTTATAAAACAGACAGTTGGGGAGTGGTCCTTTTTTTTCCTATTCTTTGAACAATTTAAGCTTGGAATTAATTTTTCCTTGAATATTTGGTAGATTCATCTGTAAAACCACTTGAGCCTAGCATTCCCTTTACTGTAAAATTTAAAACTGCAATTTCAGTGTCTTAAAGAGTTATAGATCTAGTCAGATTTTCCATTTCTTCTGCAGTGAACTGGTATAAAGTAAATAATCAGTGAAGACTACAAGACCACAGCCAGGTGTGTAGCTCGTGCTTATAATCTCAATGCTTTGGGAGGCTGAGGCAGAAGGATCACTTGAGCCCAGGAGTTCCAGTCCAGCCTGGACAATATAGCAAGACCCTATCTCTACAAAGAAATAAGAAAAGTTAGCTAGGTGTGGTGGTGTGCAACCATAGTCCCAGATATTGGGGAAGCTGAGGCAGGATTGTCTGAGCCCAGGAGTTCAAGGCTGCCATGAGCTATAATCACACACTCTAGCCTGGGTGACAGAGCAAGACCCTGTCAAAAAAAAGAAAAGACTGCAAGACCAGTTTAAATAGATTTTTCAGTTTGAGTTTCCTGAATGATGTGTGCAATTATGAATCTGAAGTCTACATGAACACTTACATGTGGTTATGAATTCTTAAGATTTTTTTCTTCCCTCTGGAGCAAAGGTTGAGGCAGGTAAGTTTCCTAATCATTTTTTCTCCTTTAGTAGGGAAGCTTTTATTTTTTTTTTTAAATAGTTGGACCTTTCATTGAGGTGGTAGACCTTCAGCAACTTTAGCTCTATGGGAAGTTCTCTATTCCAACTCATCCTTGCATAAGCCCAGGTCTTATCTCCTGTGCTTTCTATCATATGCTAGATTTCCAGAGATCAGCAATCACCCTTAGAATAACTTTTCAGCTTCAAAATCCACTTACCGCTCTATAGATTCAAGCTCCCACATCATTTTTGGTTTCTGAAAATTTTATTTTCTTGAATGCTCAGCAATGGAACTAAAAGGATGTTTTGCAATTTGCATCCAGAATATTTAGGTATTTTGTAGCTGACTTGTTTTCAGTTTAGTCTGTCATAATGCCTGAAATGGAGTGTCTAGTCCTTCTTTAGACTAAAAGAAAAGATTTGGGAGAAACTTTGAGATTCCTCAAGACTAAAGGATTGAATGCCTATAGAATAGGGCTTTATAATAAATAGTCAAATACAGCATTGTCCAGTAGAACTTTCTGTAATGAGGACAATGTTCTACCTCTGTGCTAATATGATAACCACTAGTCACAAGTGGCTATTGGGCACTTGCAATGTGGCTAGTGTAACTGAAGAACTGAATTTTAAATGTGAATTAGTTTTAATCATGTTGCCATAAAGGTTCCTTGCACTCTGCAGTCTGGTATTTAATAGGACCTCTGGGCCGGGTGTGGTGGCTCACACCTGTAATCCTAGCACTCTGGGAGGCCGAGGCGGGTGAATCATTTGAGCTCAGGAGTTTGAGACCAGCCTGAGCAAGAACGAGACCCCATCTCTACTAAAAATAGAAAGGATTTAATTGGCCGACTGAAAATATATAGAAAAAATTAGCTGGGCATGGTGGCGCATGCCTGTAGTCCCAGCTACTTGGGAGGCTGAGGCAGGAGGATCACTTGAGCCCAGGAGTTTGAGGTTGCTGTGAGGTAGGCTGACACCACAGCACTCTAGCCCAGGCAACAGAGTGAGACTGTGTCTCAAAAAAGAAAAAAAAAAAAAACAAAAACCAAAAAACAATAGGACCTTTGGTGGCTGAGGCTTCCTATCAGCTCATCCTTTCCTGAGTCAGACTTTGTTAAGAGTGGAATTCTGACCTCATATACATGATTACACCCACATTGATGAATCTATCACTAATGAATATATTCCTCTACAATTTTCATACTTCTCTCTCTTGCTCATTATATTCTAGCCACATGGGCCATTCCTGTTTTTAAAAAATATCAAACTCATTATTGCTATAGGGTCTTTCACAGCTGATATTTACTCTGTCTAGTCTCTTCACATGGCTGGTTTCTTCTTATCATTCAAGCCTTAGCTCAAATGTCACCTTCTGAGAGGCTGTCCATGATCAACTTACCTAAGGGTTCCTATCCCTAGGCTCTATCACACTATCCAGTTTTATTCCATTACTTGCTCATAATCATTATCTAAAATGTTACTTGTTTACCTCGCCCACCCCATTTGAATATGCATTTTATGAAAGGAGGTCTCCTCTGTCTTTTTCAGGACTAATAGTGCTGGCATATAGGAAGTAGAGTCCTAGAGAGATTAAGTGACTTCTCCAAAGTTGCACAGCTAGTTATTGGGGCCAGACTTCATGGCTCTCAAATCAGCATTCTTATCATTAACACAGCTATTATACTCCCTTACCCGTAGCAAAAAAGAAGAAAAAAAAAAAAGCCAGGAAATTGTCATAAGACCTGAGTCTTGGAGTCAAGCAGGTTTTGCTACTGCCATTTGCCCTCCAGGACATTTTGTTCTAGTCTTGAATACAGTGTATAACCTCTCATTGTATATTCCCAGAAGGGGAGGAATGGATCCAGGAAATCTGTAGACAGGTGACAAATGTTTTTTGTTGAAGATAATTATTTCAGATCCTAAGTCTCCCCTAATAATGCTCTCTGCATCACAAAACAATCAGAATTTTATCCAACTCCTAATATACCTTGTCTATCCAGAAAGTATCCAGCCATGTAATATGAAACATAGAGACATTTATTGAAGAAGATACAAGAAACATTGTACATAGAACAATGACATCTCAGTTGACTTCAAAGTAGGCACCTTAGTACCTCACACAGTTCTCCCAGTGTCTCTTCCATAGTTCAAAACATTTCACAAAATCCTTAGTTGGAATTGCCATCAGCTGCCTTGTCATATTTTCTGGAATCTCATTGATGGTCTGAAATGTCTTCCCTTTCAAAGATGAATCTAGTTTTGGGAAAAGCCAGAGGTCGCAGGGCACCAAATCTAGGCTGTAGTGGGGCTGAGTCACATGGGTGATTTGATGTTTCCCCAAAAAGCTCTGCACGAGATGTGATGCATGGGTGGGTGTGTTGTGATGAAGCTGCCAATCACCAGTTGCTCATAGTTGTGGCCTTTTTTGTCACATTGCATCTCTCAACCGAAGAAGAACATTGAGGTAGTACTGCTTATTAATTATTTGGCCTGGAGTAGAGTACTCCTGATGACAACACCTTCCCAATCAAAAAACACAGTTAATATGGTCTTGATCTTGCTGTCACTTTGCCACCCCTTCTTCAGGTGTGGACAACCAAGCGACTGTCAGTGGAATGACTGGGCCTTCATTTACAGATCATAGCCATAGACCCATGATTCATCTCAGGTAAATACTTTCTTGAGATCTGGTTCATTGGTAGTGGTTTGTAGCAAGTCATTAGCAAATGCCACACAATGCTCCTTCTGCTCTGGTGGGACAAGCTATGGAACACATTTTGCAATGACATGTTTCATGCCAAGATCCTGCATCAAAATATCAGACACAGTAGTTTTTAGAATCCCCAGATCAGCTTCTAGTGCTTGCACCATCAGTTGCTGATCTTCGTTGATTGCAGCTCATACACATTCAACATTCTCAGGTGTTCTGCTTGTTGCAGGCCTTCCAGAACGTGGATCACTTTCAAAAGATTCTCCACCATTTTTCCATGTGGAGTGTTCGTGCCACACTTTTTTTTGAGACAGAGTCTCATTCTGCTGCCCAGGCTAGAGTACTGTGGCATCAGCCTAGCTCACAGCAACCTCAAACTCCTGGGCTCAAGCAATTCTCGTGCCTCAGCCACCTACAGGTGCACGCCACCATGCCCAACTGATTTTTTCTACTTTTATTAGAGACGGGGTCTCGCTCTTGCTCAGGCTGGTCTCGAACTCCTGAGTTCAAGTGATCCTCCTACCTTGGCCTCCCAGAGTGTGAGGATTACAGGCGTGAGCTACCACACCTGGTCTGTGCCACACTTTTATTTGCGCTGCACTCATTGCACCATCCCCGAAAGCCTTCTAAATCATCTGAACAGTTTCCTCGGAGAAATGTTCAAGCTTAACGCAAAGTTTAATGCAGATTCAGTTGCTCTACTCAGTCATTTTGAGTGAGACAGCCACACAGTACACATGCTCACTTAGTGGTGTCTAGCGCCCCACTAAATAGTGCAGTGAAGGCGTCATTGTTTTTTTTTTTCTTTTTTTTTTGAGACAGAGTCTCACTCTGTTGCCCGGGCTGTAGAGTGCTGTGGCATCAGCCTAGCTCACAGCAACCTCAAACTCCTGGGCTCAAGCATCCTTCTGCCTCAGCCTCCCGAGTAACTGGGACTACAGGCATAAGCCACCATGCCCGGCTAATTTTTTACATATATTTTTAGTTCTCCAATTAATTTCTTTCTATTTTATAGTAGAGACAGGGTCTTGCTCTTACTCAGGCTGGTCTTGAACTCCTGACCTTGAGCAATCCGCCCGCCTTGGCCTCCCAGAGTGCTAGGATTACAGGCGTGAGCCACCGCGCCCGGCCAAGGCGTCATTGTTCACACAGGTGCACTGCAGTTCACTTTCCTTGGCTGCCAGGATACAATGATGTCACGCAAACCGTTGTTATACAGTGGCTGGATACTTTCTGGACAGACTTATATGTTTCTGGTAGAAACAGCCCAAAAAATTAAACTGTTATTAACACATGGTACACTTTGTTATTGACAAAACTCCATCTTGTTGCTAATATTGAAAATTGCAAAAAATGTCCCAAACCTGTTAGTCTGAAAAAATAAAACACTGGCAAAAATAATGTATGGCTGACTAAAATTTGATGTAAGTATCAAATCTTCTTGACAAAATTTAGATCTGTAAACACCAAGGAAAATCCAGGTAGCCAGAAACAATGGCAACGAAAACAACTTACAAAAGCAGAAAGCACAAGTAAAAATTTTATATGGCCAAAAAAAGAAAAGAAACCCTGAGAGATGAATCATATTGCAAATCACACCACCCACATCACGCAGGGTGGAAATACAGGCAAATTGGATACAGAGGAGGTGGAAGCTTCCAGCCGGGAAGAAAAGTAGTAGGTGACGGAAATGTTATCTCTGGCTCTGTTCCCTTACCTTTCTTTTCAGCAATAAGTGTTTATAATGAAAAGAACTGATCACAGTGAAAATTTCTGCAAAATAACGAAAATAGGAGTACAATGGAAAAGGTTTAAGTGCTCGCTATAATAAAAAAATCGCCCAAAGAATAAAACGGGCTCACAGATTTGTTTCAGAAACACTCCTTCCAGGATCCCACACACCGGCGGGGCTGCGGCTCCGCCGCGCCGCGCACCCACCTCCCGCCCGCCGCTGCAGGGACTCGCCGCCTTCTTCCGTTCCCTGGGCCGGGCCAGCGCCTCCGGGCCCCAGCGGTAACCCGGACAACAGGCGCCCCCTGCAGGTCGGCGGCCCCGCGCCCAGGCGCGCGCACAGCCGGCAGGAGCGGGCGCGCGAAGCACGCCGGGAGGCGGCGCGGCGGCCGGGGGCGGGGCGCCGGCCTGGCGCGCAGGCGCACTCCTCCTCCGGGCAGAATGGCGGATGCGGCTCCGCGACCCAGCAAGAGGAAGCGCGACCAGCAAGAGGTCGCAGAGGCGGGAGAGGCCCTCGGCACAGAGGAGAGTGGAGCCGGCATTGGGAATGGTACATCTGCCCCTGTCCGCCTGCCGTTCTCCGGCTTTAGAGTGCAAAAAGTGCTGAGGGAGTCTGCGCGGGACAAGGTCATTTTCCTACACGGGAAGGTACCACTAGGTGACCCCTGGGAGGGACGCGGGGAGGAGTGAACCAGTCATCTCCTTGAAGGCGAATTTCTGCGGATCTCAGCTGGAAAATACCAGTCACATTACTCGAGGGAGGCGGGTGCACCACTAGAATGCGTTGGGAGGGGTAAAAGGCGATAAAATTACCCGTGGTATTAAGGGAATAAACATCTAAGTCTAATTTTTCTAATTTTTCCTTCACTAGAAATATCTGCTAATAATTGAAGAATGTATTGCAGATCACAAACCACGTGTTAAATTCTCCAAGCCATTCATCGCCATTCATTCAATATATAAAGGGGTAGAACCCAGTAAATGTTGTTGGATTCCTTGCTCGTCCCTGTCCCTGGAAACGACATAGAGACTGCAGGAGATATGATCCCTGCTTTACAGGACTTAAGCCCTAACAGTGTATTAAATTGTTAATTCAATTCCACACATGCGCATGAAAGCCACGCTCTGATCTAGGTGTGGGGATGTGGAGATTAGAGTTACCATCCCTGATCTTAAAGACTGCAAAATATTTCTGGGGGAGACAGATGCACACAGCTGGCTCTAATATCATGTGCTCAGCCTTCTGGCAGGGGCTGAGGAGAGATGAAGACCATCCCAGGCACTAGCGAGGGGGCCTAACCAGGGCAGGCCTGGAGCTTTCCCAGGCTAGGAGCAGGAATTCTCACCTTTGGGAAGGTTCGGAGGACCTGGGCCTAGGCCTCCGTGAGCCTGTCTGTGTCTCTTGTTTGTTACAAGATTCTGTCTGATTTTCTCAGCCCCATCTGTCTTCAGTGTGCAGCACCTGCTGAGGTTGTTAGCCATGAGACCCTTCCAGCTAGGAGTTAGTTGGGAGACTCAGATCCTAGTTTCTGTTTCAGCACTGAACATGTGACCTTGGGCAAGTCACTTAATATCTCAAGACCTCAGTTTTTTCATCTTTTCTTCTGACATGGGGAGAATTTGATGGAAATCTTGTAAGCCTAAAATAAAAGACAGCTGAGAAGCTTAGCATCTTTTGGAAGAAAAGTGTGAGAGCTGCCACAAGGATTTGGGTTGACATGTCTTCTCTAAGAGAAGAGACAGGAGTGCCATTAGCTAGACCTCCCCAGGGGGAAGACTGCAGGGAAGGAAATCCCAAGTGCTGGGATTTCAGAAGCACTGGGAGCTTCTGCCTTTGCTCTCTGGGCCTCACCTGTGGCTCTGCCCACAGGTGAATGAGGCCTTGAGGGATGGGGATGGAGAGGATGCCATTGTCATCCTGGAGAAGACACCATTTCAGGTAGAACAGGTAGCCCAGCTCCTGACCGGCACCCCCGAGCTCCATTTGCAGTTCTCCAATGATATCTACAGCACCTATCACCTGTTCCCTCCAAGACAACTGAATGGTAAGCAAGTCGTGGCCAAGGTGGCTGCATGTGGGGAGAATCAGATGGTAGGGAATTAAGGGGTGGAGTGGCCAGACTCTCCATACAATAGTTCCCAATGAAGATGGGGGGATTTTTCCCACAGGGGACATTTGGCAATCTCTGAAGACATTTTTGGTCATTAGAACAGGGGTGGGGTTGGGGGAGAGGGCACATGGGTGCTCCTGGTATCTAGTGGGTAGAGGCCAGGGTTTCTGCTAAACTTCCTACAATGCACAGGACAGGCCCCCACAAGAAAGACATAATGTCAAGGTTGAAAAACCCTGTTCTGGTGTAGTATGTTTTGGGGAGAGAGTGTGATTCATGGGTTAGACTAATAGATTCATCTACTAATTGAATGAAAAAAAAATTTCAACACTTACTAAACCCTTACTATTGTGCTTGCCACCATTCCAAGTAGTCTACATGTATTAACACATTTAATCCTCAAAACAGACCTATTGTGAGAGGACTTTACAGGTGAGGAAACAGGTTGGGAGGGTGGTTTTTAATTTTTGGTTTTTTAGAGACAGGTCTCACTCTATTGCTCAGGCTGGAGTGCAGTGGCATCATCATAGCTCACTGCAGCCTTGAACTCTGGCTCAAGTGATACTCTTGCCTCAGCCTCCTGAGTAACTGCGACTACAGACCTGCACTACTATGCCTGGCTAATTTTTAAAAAAATATTGTAGGGTTAGAGTCTTGCTGTGTTGCTCAGGCTGGTCTCATAATTCCTGGCCTCAAGCAATCTTCCTGCCTGGGCCTCCCAAAGTGCTGGGATTATAGGCAGTGAACTACCAGCCCAGCTAGAAACAGGTTTTGAAAGGTTAAGTAACGTTTCCAAAACCATATAGCCAGTAGGTGGCAGGAAAGCTAAGGTCTTTCAGTAGACTGGGATCTTGCCCACCACTCTTATATAGTATGGGCCAACCAGTGTGCTGGGTGCTGCAAAGATCAGTCAGTTCACTGAACGTGCATACTTTCTGGTGTGAGAGACAAGTAGTGGGATCTAGGGAGGGGGACTTGAGAAGGGTTGGAACTTATGCGTTAAAAGGCAGACATTTATCTTTGATTACAAGTATTTTTTAATTTATTAAAAAGAAGGAGAATATTCCATGCCAAAAACTAGGCATGGCATGTGTGTGTTTTCTCTGGATGGTAAGATTTTGTAGGCAGCTTTGCTGGAAAGATGAGGGAGACTGGTTGACCTTAAAGGTTCCTTCCAACCAGGAAATTCTGGGGTCTGTTTTGCAGCATTTGGCAGCTCTGTCAAATCCTTCTGTCTTCTTGTTTGCCCTCCAGCATTGAAGAACAATTTGGCTTTACAGATATCCTGCTGCATGGTCTTCTGATAGATAGTCTTCCCTAAACCCCGTGAAAGGGTGCTATTGTCCTTCAGAAATATATGTGAACACTTTATTTGATGATGAGGCAAGCAAACCTTTCACAACTTAAAGCAAAACAGCCTGGCCCTCCATTGAAAGAGAGCCAGATTAATTGGTTCAAATTGATGGAAATGGACAGCTGTGTTTACTTTTTCAGGTGCTGACATTTAAACAAATATATTCCTCAACACAGGGTGGCAGAAGCATGACAGAAGGCACTGTAGCAAAACTCAGCTTCGGTTGGTCCCCAAACTGCAGGCTCTGGGGCCATTATTTTGCTGCCACACTCTTTCCCACACCTTCCCCAATCCCTCTACCCACCCTCCGTACCCTTGGCCTAAATTCAGAGGGTTCTGCTCTATAGGACAACTCTGTGGAATTCCCAGGCTTTCCTGTTTATTTTTTATTTATTTATTTATTTATTTGAGACAGAGTCTCACTGTGTTGCCCAGGCTAGAGTGCTGTGGCATCAGCCTAGCTCACAGCAACCTCAAACTCCTGGGCTCAAGCAATCCTTCTGCCTCAGCCTCCTGAGTAGCTAGGACTACAGGCATGCGCCACCATGCCCGGCTAATTTTTTTTTATACATTTTTTTTTTTTTAGTTGGCCAATTAATTTGTTTCTATTTTTAGTAGAGATGGGGTCTCGCTCTTGCTCAGGCTGGTTTCGAACTCCTGACCTTGAGTGATCCTCCCGCCTCGGCCTCTCGAGTGCTAGGATTACAGGTGTGAGCCACTGCGCCTGGCCTTTTCCTGTTTATTGTATGTCCCCAGTACTTCTGTATCACTGCACACCAGTGGTGGTGTTCCCTGCTCTCTCTTTCTGTTTATGTTGTTTTTTTCCAGGATCAACGCTGAAAGAGATAGTTATTGGTTCACCACTGGTCCTTTTTCCCACTCAGAACCCCAAATGTCTCCAGAACCCCTTCCCCAGGACCAGCCCAGTCACCCAGAAGCCTCAGAGGTTAGCTTATCTTTTCCTATCTTCTTAGCATGTGGTTGTCCCATGGCATCTGTCGGGGGTTGGTTCCAAGACCCCCTGCTGATACCAAAATCTACGGATGCTCAAGTTCCTTATATAAAATGTAGTATTTGCATATAACCTACATGCATCCTCCTCCTATGTACTGTAAATCATCTCTAGATTTACTACCTAAGTACAATGCAAATGCTATGTAAATAGTTGTTATACTATATTGTTTAGGGAATAATGACAAGAAGAAAATACCTGTACATGTTGCAGTACAGATGCAACCGTCTGTCTTTTTCCCGAATATTTTTGGTCCATGGTTGGTTGAATCCACAGTTGCAGAACCCACAGAGACAGAGGGCAACTGTACATGCAGTGCCGTGCACTCTTACTTTCCCTACCCAAACCAGGCATGGCGATTAGGAAGTCACAACAGTTTGCTTAAGGACCTGGTCCTCATCTCTCCCTTTTTTAGCTAAACACCTGTCCCTGGGTGATATTTTAAAATAGGGGTTGGCAAACATTTTCTGTAAAGACCCAAAGAGTAAATATTTTAGGCTCTGTGAGGCACAAATGGTCTCTGTCTCCTTTTCTTCTCCATCTTCTCCCTTCTTCCTTCCTTATCCTCCTGTTCTTTACTTTTCTTTCGTTTTCTTTCCCTTCAGCCCCTGTAAAAATGAAACTATCATTCTTAGCTTGCTGGCTATACACACACAGGACATAAGCCACATTTGACCTCCTGGCCATAGTTTGTTAACCCCTCTTCCAGATTTTTTGCCATTCAAAGTGGGGTCTGTGGGCCAGCAATATGGACACCAGCTGGAAGCTTGTGAGAAACAGTCTCAGGCCCCACTTCAGACTGCAGAGTCAGAATCTGCATTTTGGCAAAATCTGGTGAGCCGTATGCACTGGGCTTTGAGAGGCACTGGGCTTTAAAAACACACCGTCTGTGTGCTGATGACACTGCCTTTATTTCTCCATCCCTGACCTCTCCAAGAACTCCAGGCTTGTATTAAAATAAACTTCTACTCTACATCTCTATTTGGAGGTCTCATAGGTACCTCAAAGGTGAAATTTGAGAATGTATTCAAAAGCACAAGGCTGGCCTGGGTGGTTCACACCTTAATCGCAGGACTTTGGAAGGCCAGTATGGGAGAATCGCTGGAGGCCGGAGTTCGAGACCAGCCTGAATAATGTATTGAGACACCAGCTCTACCAAAAAAAAAAATTAGCCAAGTCTGGTGGTATGTGCCTGTAGTTCCCACTACTCGGAGGCCCAGGAGTGAGTTCAAGGCTATAATGAGTTATGATTGTGCCACTGACTCAAGCCTGGGTGTCAGAGTGAGACTCTGTCTCTAGAATAAAATAAAAGCACTTAGCACATATTAAATAGTAGCTGTTTTATTGTTTTGATGTGCTGTGCCCTATTCTAGGTACTGTAGCTTCAGAGATGAATAATGACATCCTTGTCCTCAGTCTTGTTTGAGGTAGGGGCACAAGTTATTATGAAAAGAGGGAGATAAAAAGAGAAGGTTTGGCCAATGTCTGGTTATAAGGGGCAGAGTTCCTTGAAGGTTGGAGCCATGTCAGACCCATATTATGTGCTCAATAAGTGACCGCTGAAGAAGGACCCACAGACTGACCCCTCTGTAAAATTGTGTTTCCTGTGGGCTGGGCATTCCCCAGCCACAGGGTGGCAGCGTTGCCAAAGTATCCCTGTGGCTGCTCTGTGGCCTCTGCAGGACGACCCAGCCAGGGCCTTCTGAGGACACCTCTCTCTCTCAATCACCAGCTCACTGCTGCTCCCCAAGGGCCTTCAAGTGCAGGCCCTGCAGCCTCAGCCCTGCTGGGCCTTGCACGGCTGCCTTTTGAGTGTTTCTGCTGCCCCTGGCTGTTTCTCCAGACTGCCTTCTCAGAATGCTGCTTACCTAGGGAGCTCCCACCCTTGTCTCTGAGCTGGCTGCTCTCCAGGACGCAGCAGAAATTACATGCTCATGTGATTTCTTCTGGTATTTCTTTAGTCAGTGGCAAATTTCTTCTTTTCCAGTCTGAAGGTTTTGTAGCCTCCTCATTCACCTATTCCCTCCACATTCTCAGTTGACCACAAGAGGCTGCTCCTGTGAGCCACTCATGGCTCCTCACCCACATGACGTAATGGAGAGAGCATGAGCCTTGGGAGTTGGACGTTCCTGGGTTCCGTCCTGGTGCTAGCACTTTCTAGTAGTGTACACGGGGGCAGCGTTGTGCTGTCTTGAGTTTGAAGGCAGTGCAGGGGTTAAGAGCATGCCTCAGGTCAGACAGGCCTGGGTTGGAATCCTGGCTTTGCCATCTACTAACTGTAAGGACTTGGGATGTTTCTTCATCCGTTTAACAAATGTGGAGTGCCTGCTGTGTGCTGGCTACCCTAGTGGATGCTAGGAACATGTTGGTGAATATAACAGATGTTATCCCTGTCTTTGGAATTCTAGTGGGGAAGGCAGACAGCAAACAAGCAAACAGATGTCTGAGTGCCCACGAATGGGAAAGGGGCTGCTCAGACCAGGGCTCCAGGCAGGCTCTCTGCAGCAGAGATGGCACCCCAGCTGAGACCTGAAGGATGGGAAGGAACCAGCCATGCTGAGAGCTGGTGAGGATTGTGGGGAGAATGTTCTGGGCTGAGGAAATAGCACATGTTCTAGGCGAGGAAAGAGGAACAGAAAGGAGGCCACTATGTTGGGAGCATGGGGTGAGGTGATAGCCGGGGTGTGTAGCACAGGTAAGTTGAGGAAGTAGCTTCAGCTATTTTCTCTGTTAAATTAGGTTAGTAACTGAACATATCTCAAGGGGACAGTTGTGAAATAGATAAGGAAGTGTTTTACAACATCCTTTAGCCTCTGCCCACAGTGAGAGATACATTGCATATTATGATCCAACATGCATAAATGAATATACATGAATATGAGTGAAACAAAAGTTTCACAAAACAATGCTTATCCTTACATTATGGGGTACTCTCTAGTATTTTCTGTCTATTTCTAGTCTTACCTGTTTCCTTTTTTAAATGCTGATCTTAATCCCCTAAACTGACTTCATGGCCATGGTAACAGGACCCATTGAGAGAAGGTATATAAATCACTTAGCACAGCAGCCAGCATATAGTCTGTATCCCAAAAGTGTTAATATTGTGTTGCCTATTATTGTTTTTCTACCTTTCAAATTATATGAACCTTAAATGGAACAATATATGTAACATGGAAAAGTGAGTGGCCCAGCCCATGGGTAGATTTCCTTTTTTCTTTCTGTTGCCGTGTGGCACATGTGAGGAACTAGTGGCTGGACAGCTGGCATCTGAGCGCTTCCTTTGTCCCTCCAGGCCTGGCAGAGCCCGTGTCTCCTCCTCCACTTCAGCTGACACCCAGTGGCCTATCAATGGAGCCCTTTCATTGAAGTCTGTTCCCTCTTACCTGGGGAAGAAGGGGGAGAGAGTAGGGAGAGGGGTGTGACTCAGGAATCCAGGCTGCCTCTAAAAAGGCCAATTGTTTTCTCCGATGTAAAGCAGGAGGTGGAATCTTAGGTTTAAAAGAGGAGATGGCATCTGTGTGTGAGTGAGGCCAGGGTGGGGAGCGGAGGGATGGGATCCTGGGAGTCACGTCTGGTTACACAGAACTCCCAGTACTTTAGCTACAGGCCAGGGTTTTCTGCCCTGTGTTCCTTGCAGAGGCAAAATCCAGACCTCCTGATGGAGGGGTGAGGACTTGTCTGGAAGGAGCATTTTAAAAAACTAGCCTTTCCCTGAAGAGTTTTCCTGGCAGCATTGTTAAAGATAGAACAAACTAGAAACTGTCAACAGCAGAATAGATAGATAAACTGAGGTGTATTTCTGCTACCTCTCTTAAGATGGCAGTGAAAATGAACTACAGTTGTATGCATCAATGAACGATGAATCTCACCACATCTAGCAAGAAAAGCAAGACACAGAATACACACAGTGTGATTCCAATGATATGGAGTTGAAAAACAAGCAGAACTAAACAATATACTGCTTAGGGATGCATATATACACCATAAGACTATGAAGATAAAAAAGAAATGATTAACCCCAAATCAAGAAGGTGATTATCCCTCATGAGGGTAGGGCAGAGAGACTGTCAAAAATTCTAGTTATGTTCTATTTCTTGAACTATGTGTTCTGTGCATGTATATTCTTTTTATTTTAGTCTTTTTTTTTTTTTTTTTTTTTTTTTTTTGATAGAGTATCACCCTGTTGCCCAGGATAGAGTACACTGGCCCAATCATAGCTCTCTGTAGCCTCGAACTCCTGGCTCAAGCGATCCTCCCTCTTTGGCTTCCCAAAGTGTTAGGATTACAGGTGTGACCATGTCTGGCCTGATTTTAGGTTCTTTAAGTGGTACATGTTTTATATACACATCTCCTTGTTTTATATGTACGGTGTATTTCTTAATTGAAAGTTAAGACAAACTGTCAAGTCCTTAGATGGACTTAGAATATTTGCAGGGCTCCATCCTCATTCTCAAGTTGGTTTTTAGTTACTGTTGCTGAAAGTGAAGGTGTTCAGTTTCAGCCTCTTACTTTTAGGTTTTGGGAATTATCAGACTTTGATTTCTGAGTACATCCTCTTCTTTGGGATGGGAGCATGGCTGAGCCAGACCCTTTTCTCCCCAGCATTTGGTGGGAGTGTCAACTCCAGGATGATGCCAGCCATGGCAGAATAGGGCAGTGTAGGCAGGACCTACAGCAACTGGAAGAGAACCAGGCAATTGGGCATCAGGCTCTGTGGGTGCCTCTCTGGCACAGACTGGCACAGGCCTCTCACCCATTCCCCAAGGGACAGCCCTCCTATTGCATCTGAGCTGAGGGACAAGAGTTCTCTGGACAGTGAACAACAGGGAATGCCTTGCCAGCTAGGTCTCAGCCAGGACACCCCTAGAATGACATGATTGTCTAACAGGAGAAATACTGCAAGCTTGTAGCCAGCAGGCAACACCAGAGAAAGTCACTGAATTGCTGAGACTCAGTTTCCTTGAATGAAAAACGAGGAATCAAATAGCTGGCTAGCCTACCTCAGGAGGTTTCTTTATCATATGAGATCATGGAATCATTTGTCTCAGGTTTGAATGGAGATATAATAAAATCTCAGGTTTTATTATAAATGGCTCTTAACTAGAACTATTAGTCAGAATTGCTTAATGAGCTTTGTCAAATTGGATCCAAACTGGATCTGGTTCCAGTTCTTTATCTTGGTCATTCTTTTTCAGGCTCTGGTTTTGCCTCAATGTCTAGGGATTCATATTAGCTCATTCATATTTAAAAATGAAGCACCAGGCCAATATTCCAGGGAGCTGATGTAGGTTTTGTCCACTGTTGCTTTGGTAGGTCTGTTTCCACCATAGGCCTCTCTGAAATGGGTAGCTGCTATGGTGCTCTGTGGATGGGCTGGGGCTTTTTGACTGGCAGGCTTTGTGTAAGGTGTGCAGTTTGGCATCTTGGGGGCACCACACCTATCCTCCCTCTCACATGAGGAATAACATTTGATATAGAGACCATATGTGGCCTCCAAATCATAAAATATTCACTGTCTGGCTTTTTACAGAAAACTTTGCCAACCCTGCTCTAGTCTTTTGGCTTAATATTTTGGGAGGCTGCCCTTCTGATTCACCTGGCATTAAGTGCCTGCCGCTGGGTTGAAGGTATGACAGTGGATGGAGCCAGCCAGTGCAGCTGCTCTGTAGACAGCCCTTCAGTTGATCCCAGCTTTCAGCCTCGTTTCCCCTCCTGTCCTCTGTATGCTGTTAGCTGGAGCAAGCATCCCTCCTGCATCCCTGTGGCAAGTCTGGCGATGCCCCCACTGGGGGCCATCGTGTGCTCCAGGCTACAGCTTCCTGCAACATCATTTCATCCTCTTGTACACTGCCTTCTGCTTCCTAACTTTGAGACATTAATTGTAGTCTCTGATTCGCTGCTTCCTTCCCCCTCCTGTTCTCTGCACTGTTATGACTTTATTTCTTTTCGTACTTCATTACTGCCATTGCTGTGGTTTTTGCAGTGGTCTGGGAGCCGCTGTTAAATAGGAGTTGGGCGCCTTCCACATGTCTAGATGTGCTGGGTGAGGCCTCTATAGGTGTCAGGAGCTAAGACCGCGGAGGAGTTGCCCCATTGCAGCTACACCAGCTAGAGCTGGTGTTTGCGAGCTGAGACAGAGACTTCAGTTTCTGTCAAACTCTTATGCACAGAGAGCTTCCTGGATGCCCATATACATTGGGTGCAGGTGTGAATCGGACATGGCCAGGTTTACCAGGTTGTCACACGAGGCATCCCTTTGACCTAGCATTTCCACCTCTAGGCATCTGGCTTAGACAGTGCTTGTACATGTGCATAAAATGTTCATTGCAGCTATCCTATGTGGGGAGTGGTTAGTAAGGCATGGTGTGTGCACACCATGGTCTGCTGCAGTTGTTTCAGAGAAGGAGGAAGAAGATGTGTGGACTGTCATGGGAGAGCTCAGATCATCCATAAAGGATCAGCCCACTGCACTTAATGAAAATGCCTTTATTTAAAAAAAATACCTTTATATGCTAATGTTCATATTTATGTAGACTCATTAACAAAAAGACTGGGATGAAGAACACCCAACTATTATCAGTGTTTACCTCGATAAAAAGGGTTGGCAGGTTAGACTTTTGAATTATTTGAGAACATATTCATGTGTTGCTTGGATAGATAGACTTTTTAGGATGTTAACTCCTCACCACACAGACAAAACAAAAAAGCGAGTCAGATGATTAGCCTGGATGGCCCTGGGTGGAGCCTCTCAGTTCATCAGTACTACAAAGCCCCAAGCCATGTGTACTCCAACTCTGATTCATGCCCATGAGATGCTAATGAAGAGCAGGTGGCCAGGCACAGTGGCTTGTGCCTGCAGTCCCAGCTACTCAGGAGGCTGAGGCAGGAGGATGGCGTGAGCTTAGAAGTTTGAGGCTGCAGTGCACTAGGATCGAGCCTCTGAATAGCCACTGCACACCAGCCTGAGCAAAATAGCAAGACCCCCATTTGCCTTCTAATAACATTAAAAAAAATAAAGAGTATGCACACAGGGAACTGGCAGGTTGGTGCAGGGGAAGCAGCTCTTACCAGGAGAGGTATGAGGCCCCTGGGTGGGTGATGAGGAGGATGAGAAATGGAAAAGGGTGGTTCAGGTGAGGGTGACTTGCAGACAAAGCCTTAGACAAAACCAGAGAGTGAGCAGACAGTGGCCAATCTTGGCAATGAGGCTTTGTTAACAGCACAGGGGAAAGGTGAGTGAGCCCACAAGAGTCTCTCTTCACTCCTTTGGCATCATCATTTGAGGCCACCTAAAGATGGCGGTTTCTCTTCTCCTCCCCACCCCCCCCCCCCCCCGGGGCTTCACAACTCCCGACACTAGCAAGCGAGGGCTCCCTCTGGGGCTTGGAATGACAGTGGTCTAACAGCAAACAGGAACATTTCAAGATGGAAAGGTCCCTGCCACCTAAATCAAATTCTTGCCCCAGAGCCTCGGCTCTGTATTTTCTCTTGGCTGTCTGATTGGCCCACGCCCCCTCCCCCACTACTTCAGAGCAGGAGACCTTGGGTGCTGCCTTCCCCATGCTCCCATCTCCTCCCTTCAGCCAGCCGAGAGCAAAGGCCCTCTTACTCAGTTCTCCGTTTAGACCCATGGCTTCCATGAGGCTGGGAGAGGCCATTGCATTCAGATCCTGTTTAGAAATGATTGGATCCTGGGCTACTGAGATGTGGCCGCCACCACGAGACTAGTGTTCTCTTTCTCCCTCTGTCTCTCTCCAGTGGTGCGAGGTCCCAAGACCGTGGCAATCTTAAGGCTTGAATCAGCAGAAAAGTCAGCTTACTCAGGACCAGTGGACAAAGGCACATTACCCATGGGGTGGCTGGTCCCAGTTCATTGCTTGGCCCTGGGTGCGGATGGTAGCCTGAGGCAGCCTGGCTCTGCTGTCTGCTCCTGATCCGTGCTTCCCAGTGAGGCCTGGGCTTCTCTCGGTAGGAGATTTATTCTTGCCTTTGGCTGCCTCCTTTCCTACCACACATGCAATATCACCATGTCCCATGATATTGTATCGAGACTAGGTACCCATGCTTCTTTCAGAGTGAACTAAGGAAGTATACCTTCAGGCAGTGAGTTGAGAGAGGCCATATTTTGGGGTGTTCAGTCTAACAGCTCTTGTGGTCTCATCTACTCAATGCCATCGTAGTATCTTCCTGAGTGGGGATGTTGGAGGGGGTCACAGCAGCAGCTCCTTAATTTCATTGCATATCAGCTCTCGGTCCTTCTGCCCAAGTAGAAGTTGGCGTAGTGCCATCAGCCCCACAGCCATACTGCAGTAGTATTCGCTCTTCCCAAAGGACCACTCTCTGTACATTATAACCCAAGTCTCCCCGGCCACACCTGGGGCTGCATTCTGAGTTACCAAATTTGCTGGGGGCCAGGAGACACTGGTATTGCCATCAGATCCTGCTGCCTCCCTCCCATCTCTCCCTCCTAGACTTCAGAGGACTCAGGAGAGGGAGAGAAGAAGCTGAGGACTGGTACAAGGAGCCTGTCAGATCTAGGGTCTTGCTAAAGTCAGCGTCTGCCTCTCCTCTGTCTCTAATAGCAGTTCTGTGCTTTCATAGAGACAGATAATTGGTGGTTAGAGGCTTGCTGTGGAGTGGTCAGAACTTCCGACAAGATCCTCACCACACCCTGCAGCCTTGTTTATCCTGGATATGGAAGTCTCTCCAGGCCTCCTGAGCACTTCCAGGGTCCCTGTAGTATGGATGGTGAATACCCCCACCCCTGGCTTGCAACCAGAGGATGACTTAAGGTTTGCAGCAGCCATCCTCTCTCTGCCCCTGGCCTGGTGTCCCAGTTACCACACGGCCAGGGCTGAGGAGAGCCTCGCCTAGCCAGGGGACATCCCATAGAGGAGAAACGAAAAGGCAGATTATGAGGCCCTCCCACTGGTCATTGTCCCTTGCAGGCTTCCTCTAGGAGTGGTTTAACGGTGCGCCTCACCAGTGCCGGTTATCAGACCCTTCCCTGGCTGGCTCTGCCTGCCTCTCACGGAAGGGGTGTGAAGGTGGGCTTCACACTCAGATCATGCTTTGCTGTTGCTTCTCCCCTGCTCTCTGGGGCCTGCACATCTGGGTCAAATAAGTTAAACTGGCTCATCTTAATGAAGGGAGAACAAAGCCACAGACTGAGCCATGGAAATGACCTCATTGTGTAGAAGCCATCAGCAGTGGCTGGAAAGCAGTCTTGTTTGAACATGTGTATGGGAAGGAGGGCAGACTGTCTGTGGTTTGCATTTTCATGTTTCATATGTAGCAGCATTTTCCTGGGGATTTGGCTAAGCTAGCTTTGGCAGGGAGCAGAGAGGCAGCTGCTCTTAACTTTCTTCTAGATAGCCCTGCCTCCCACCTCTGAGGGCATTTGGGCTTTTGTGTCCAGGCAGGGGACAAGGGGTTGCTTTACTTACTGGAGAAGACCTTGCAGGAGATCATCAGGGTGTTGAAGGACAAGGCAGAGCTGTCCTAGCCAGGGGCACACCAGCCTGCATGTCTGAACTGCAGAGAGAAGGAACGTGTGTACAGGGCCACTGTTCAGCTGGGAGGCATCAGTATGACCATTGCTGCTAGAATATTCCTGTAGATAAGAAGCTGCTACCTGAGCTCCATAAGGGCCTGAAACACCACCACCAGGCCTCTCTTCTGGTACCCCTCCCCCATGCCTCCCTCCCCATGATCTAACACTGTCATACTTGGTGGGGAGGTGGGGATGGTACCGCAAACGGAAGTCAAAACAGCCATTGTTTCCTGTTGTGCATCAGTCAGCTGGGGGCAGGGTTCTCTCCAGTCCCTCTGTTCCCCACAAACCTGTTCTCCCATAGCATCCGCCCATAACACATCCTCAGACAGCCCTCCAGCGCTGAGGGGAGCAGGCTCTTCTTCCCTGCCTTTCCAGGGAAGCAGCACAGAGAGCGCAGGCAGAGCATCTTCTCTGTACACTCTGACCTACTTCCAACACCCCCGGTCTACAGCCTCAATCGCTCTGCCATCTCATCATGCCCTCTGATTTTGCTGATGGCTGTTTATGTGTCTCCAGGAATGGTTGGAACTATTCATGTTTCCCCTATCTGATAGGGCTGCTTTTGGAAAACATGGCTGCGGCATAGATTTCTTAGGAAAAGGCCCCAAAGAGGATGGCCCTATGGAATAGGGAAGGGAGTATTGCGTAGAGGAGCCAGACTGCCTAGGTTCAAGTCTCATCTCCACCACTTAATAGCTGTGTGACCTTGGGCAAATTACTTAATCTCTCTGGGGCTCAGTTTTAAGGGGTGGCTTTGTTTTCTGTTTTCAATATGTTTGTTACACAAGTGATCCCTACTTGTTTTAGAAAACATACAAAAATTTTAAAATTATAATTAGAAATAACTCTACCACCCGGAGATAATCTCTGTTAACACCTCAGAGTATGTCCTTTCAGACTCTTCTGTGTGGGCTTTTGTGTATGCAGTTGCATGCATATGCACTCTGTTTGAAATGGCATTGTGATATGGACCCTGTTCTCCAGACTGTATTGGGAGGGCCTAATCTGTGTCAGGTGCTGTGTAGGCACTGCACACACAGTATGCAAAACAAAGCAGCTCCTCCGTAAGCTGAAAGAGGAGACAAACCTTAAAAAACAAGCAAATAAATATGTAAAATGGCAACAAACAGCTAAGAAGGAAAGTGAAGCATTGTAAAGGAGACAGAGGACAGGGACGTGGCTTCTGGTTCAAAGGGGCAGTTTGAATGCCCGCCTGCTTCCTTGACAGCCCCCTCTGATGATGACATTAAAGGAATAGCCTTGAAAAAATTAAACCATAAAGATTGTAAGGGAGGGAGAGGCAACAACATTTCCAAACCTAGGATGCAAAGCCGGGGGTGGTAACTGGCTTAACAGATCTGAGAGAGGAAAGCTGAGACAGCAGTCTCTGAAGTCTCCTTTCCCACTTCCCGGGGAAGCTGTTCCTCCCTCACCCAACGGGAGAGTAGAGGGTAAAACAGGGTCTGCAGGAGATTCTAGGTGAGGCTAGGGCACCGAGGTGTAGAGAGGTGAGAGGATGTTTACATCCATTTTCTGTGTTGATATGACCCCCACCCAGCTGCTGCCCGTCGTCATCCCCGGGAATACTGTCAGCCAAACTTAAATCTGCACGTGTGAAACTGGATGTCATCCGTGGGGATCTGACCCGCCCAAGAGAAGACTTGAACTCTTGGGGGTTCTGTAGTGCAAAGGAAGAGCCTGACCACCCTAATGCGAAGCTCTGGGTGACCATATCTATGTCCACAGAACCGCCCATCAGCCTTGTAGTATTTTTTTTTTTTTTTTGAGACAGGGTCTTGCCCTGGCTAGAGTGCAGTGGTGTGGTCATAGCTCACTGCAACCTTGAACTCCTGGGCTCAAGTGATCCTCCTGCCTCAACCTCTGGAATAGCTGGGACTACAGGTGCACCACCACTCTGAGCTAATTTTATATAGACGGGGGTCTCGCTATGTTACCCAGGCTGGTCTTAAAACTCCAGGCCTCAAGCGATCTTCCTGCCCTGGCTCCCCAAAGTTCTGGGATTACAGGCATGAGCCACCATACCCGACCCCTACTTTTACATATGAAGGAGTAGACAGGCAAGGGTGACGAGACTTCTGAGTAAAGCCTCAGTTGAAAAAGAAAAGACAAGAAAAAGGAAGGAAAAGAAAGAAACTTGGAGGAGCCAGAAATTATGTGGGGAAAAGAAATTTCATTAATATCATTAATCTCAGAAATTATGATATATAGAATGCATAAGAACAAGATACTATCCAAAAGGAATTTTTTAAAAGCTCTTAGAAATGAAAAATATAGCAGAAATGAAAAATTAGAAAATAGAAGAGGAGAAGACGAGGTTGGAGAAAACTTGCTTAAAAGTAGAGCAAGGCTGGGTATGGTGGCTCATGCCTGTAATCCCAGCACTTTGGGAGGTCAGGGAAGGAGGATCACTTGGGCCCAGGAGTTCGACCATCCTGGGCAACATAGTGAGATCCCGTGTCTACAAAAAATAAAAAAAAAACTGGCAAGGCGTGGTGACATGCACCTGTAGTCCTAGCTGCTCAGGAGGCTGAGGCAGGAGGATCGCTTGAGCCCAGGAGTGTGAGGCTGCAGTGTGGTGTGATCATGCCACCGTACTCCAACCTGGGGCAACAGAGTGAGACCCTGTGTCTTTAATTAAAAAAAGAAAAAGAAGCAAAAAGACAAAAAGATGGAAAATGGGAGAGAAAAGAAAACTGGACAATGAATCCAAGAAATTAAATATCCAAATGGGTGTTCCAGAAAGAAAAGGCAGAGAAAATGGGAAAGAAAATCATAAAAGAAATAATTCAAGACAATTTCACAGGACTGAAGAATATGACTTTTGAGATTAAAATGCCCCAATCATTACCTAGCATAATGGATGGAAATAAACCCACTCTAAGACCCATCAACACCATCAGGACACTGGGGACACATACAGAGGTCCAGGCCTCAGCATGACCTCAGACTCTACAACAGCAGCTTTCAGATTTTGAGGATCATTGCTTTCTAATCTAGAATTCTTTAGCCAAATTCTTAATTAAGTGTGATAGAATAAAGACATTTTCAGATATTCCAAGCCTCAAAATTTATCTCCCTTGTACCATATCTCTGAAAGCAACTTGAGTTTGTGCTTTTAGCTCAGTGGTTCTTGATGTGTGTGTGGTCCTGGGACCAGCAGCATCAGCATCACCCAGAACTTGTTAGAAATGCAAATTTTCTGGCACTACCCCAGACTTCCTCAATCAGGTGGTTCTGATGCACATTGAAGTTTTATGGGGTTTTTTTTGTTTGTTTGCTGATTATTATTCTTTATTTACATTTAACGTGTTGATTAAAATGTATAGCTTTTACATACATCATTTAGATATACAAGTTAAGATTCACAATTTATGAATTTGATGATTCTCTACTGTTACCAATAGTTACAAGAGACTTTTTAATCCTCTTACCTGGGAAACTCTGTTTTCAAAATACAATCCTTCTTTTACCCTGGCTGATAGAAAGTTCGGCTTTAAAAACATTGCATTCATTTCCATTTTAATGTTATATATACAAGCTGAGGCATATATTTTTCGAAGTTTGTACACTTTAATGATAAATTAAACATACACATGATGCAAAATAGTTCTTTGAGCAAAGCATTCAAACAATGCTAAATGTATTAAAATTGCATTTCTACAGTCATTTGTCACATTGCATAGCAGATTGCAGAGGCAAAATTTGTTTTAGTGTAAATGTTTTAATTTATTTTTAATTGACAAATAGTAATTATGGGGTATAGGCAAAATTGTCTCTGTTCTCTGCTGTGGCAGAACTTTGAATGCCTTTCTACCGATCTACCTGATAAATTATTTTAGAGAATTGGAAATATTGGTATGGTTTTCCTAATGAAAATTCTAAGAATTAAATTTTAATAATAATGCCAGACTGAAGTTTGAGAACCACTGTTTCAGCAAAATAATGACATAAACATGAAATAGGAAGACCGTAGATCCAGGAAACAGGGTACCCAGCCTGAGAGAGAGGGAAAGGGAACCCCCAAGTTGAGGGGGTGCGGCAGAGGTTCTGGAATGACACATTGGTCATTGCCCATATGCCTGATGAGTTTTAACACATCAAGAGGAGATTTATATAAACAGAATGGGAATGAGTTTATGACAAACTTTTAGAAAATTAAGCAAAAAAGTAATTACTAATTCCATATGCCAAAAATTGGCTGAAAAGAAAAAATAATCACAGTATAGTATTCAGCAGTGAGCAGCATTTAAATAATCATAGTAGTGTTAGCGTTGAATACTGACTTGTCCAAAGTAGTGATATGGTTGTACTGTGAGGTTGGGGGTTAGGAAGTGTCTTTGTACATGTTGTATATGTATGCATCTGGTGGCGGGCTGGTAAAAGAGGCAAATCCTTTTCTTGTATAATAGGTGGCCAACAAGTAATAGTAAAACTGAAATGTCAAGGAAGAACAAGACGTAAAAATATGATTTAGAACTATGAAAGTACATAACCAAAGAAGTGCCCAGAAAGGTTGAAACTGGTTAGTGCCCTTGAGGAAATGGGAGCAAGGAGTAGAGGAAGTTTTTAAAACAAGCTGCCTTTGACTCTTTAATATAACCTATGTGCAAATATGACTTGAATTAAAAATATAAACTTCTAAAAAGCATGAACGGTAGGGGGACTTAGTAAGGAGTGTCAGGGAAGTCCTCTAAATGCATTGTGAACATTTTCTAGGGATGGATTTTTGAGGGGTTTAAGATTATCCCAAGCTGGCTTTTTTTTGAGACGAGAGTCTTGCTCTGTCACCTGGGCCAGAGTGCAGTGGCATCATCACAGCTCACTGCAACCTCAAACTCCGAGGCTCAAGTGATTCTTCTGCTTCAGCCTCCTGATTACCTGGGACTACAGGTGCACACCATGATATCCAGCTAATTTTTCTATTTTTTGTAGAGATGAGGTCTTGCTGTTGCTCAGGTTGGTCTTGAACTCCTGAGCTCAAGCCACCCTCCTGCCTAGGTCTCCTGGAGTGCTAAGAATAAAGGTGTGAGCCACCACACCTGGCTCTGAGCTGGCTTTTGGAGAATGCTGGGAGGTGGGCAGGGTCAGGCAGAGGAGTTGCTAGGTATTGCTCATCCTGAGCAGATGATGCCCTCAAGTCAACTTGCTAGGCAGTGCTTGGCAGAGAGAACCTGGGTAGGTTGTCAGGCCTCATCTGCTGACCTGCAGTGGGCAGGGACGGGGCTACCCCCATGGAGCTACAGGTGGAGCCCAGCCCTGAGCACCACATGGTGCTCTGGGACCTCAGGGGCCACTCGAGGCACTGTGCCTCAATTTCCTAGTGTGTAATATGGGACCATAAAAATACCCACCTCACGTTGGTCATGAGGAATAAATGATGCTTTTTTTGAAACTTTTTTGAAAAAAAATTTTAATCCTACAGAAAAGTTGTGAGACTAGTTCAAAGAACTCCCTTATAAAAGCTCTTCACCTAATGATAACATTTTGCCACATTTGCTTTTTCTCTCTCCACATAAACACAACAATAATAATGGATATGAAAAAGGGAAGAATTATCAATTTCAGGAAATTTCACCTTTATATGAAACTTGCAGTGGATGTGGAGTCCATTACTGTGCCAGTTGTTTGGAAGCCATCTTCAGAGCAGGGCTCCCTCCCCAGCCCAGGACCCCATCCCTTCAGTCACGGCTCTTCAGTCTCCTTTAATCTGAGGAAGTTCCTCAGCCTTTTTTGTCTTTCCTAACTTTGACATTTTTGAAGCATTATAAAGCTGCTTGTTTTGTCGAATGCCCCTGGATTTTGGTTTGCTGCTGTTTCCTTGTGATTAGATTGTGGTTATGCATTTTTGGCCAGAATACCACAGCGCATAAGGACGCACACAATGTCAGTGTGCCCATTAGAAGTGATGTTAACTCCTGCTGCATGGTGGAAGTGGTAGCCTTTTGCTGCTGGAGAGCTACTTTTTTTCCCTTTTTAGTTAATAACTAATCTGTAGGGAGGTATTTTTGAGACTATGCATGTGTATCCTGTTCCGACATATTTTTACCTGATAGTTCAATTGTACATTGAACATTGACTCTTGATGAAACTCCTGAAGTTCAGCTGTAGGTGAACATCATGATTGGCATTTAGGTAAACATCAGAGTTCATTTTTTGGCTGCCAATGTGAAACTTAGCATTAAGAAATATACTGGTTTTTATCAAAGAGTTTTATTTCATTTGGAACAAAAATGCTCTTCCTGGGTTTAAAGTCTGAAAAGGCCAGATTCATTTATTCATTTGTTTAGTAAGAATTTGTTGAGTGTTTACCATAGGCCAGGCACTATTCCAGGTGCTGGGAATAAATGGTAAAAAAAACAAAAAAAAAAACCCCAGCAAGCCTGGACCACATCGCTGTCTTCCTGGAGGTTACATTCTACCGGGGAGTCAGACAACCAGTTGGCATGCCGGTGTCAGGTAGAGAAAAGTGGAGAAAAGCAAGTGGTCAAGGAGGTTGAGGCCAGGAGGTCGGGGCTGCTGTTTCGCCAGAGCTGTCTGAGCCTGAGGTGCTGACCTCAGACCTGAGTGAGGCGAGGACCAGCATGGGCTCTGGGGTAGGAGGTTCTGCCAGCAGCGAGAGCAGCTAGTGTGTGGCACAGACGGACCTTGTGCCTAGTGTTGGCTCCTGGCACAGTGAGGAGTCAGTGTGGCTGGGGCAGAGGCCGCAGGGGAGTGGTGGTACACCACGGGGGAGAGAGGGCCTTGCAGACCACAGGCAGGAAGCTGGTGAAGGGGTGGACAGTGAGGGGCAGCCTCCACCTTAATGACAACCGGCAAGGGCCAGCCTGGCCTGGCTGGGGCTTCTGGTGGTGATCTGAGAAAAACTGGGCCCCTCAGGCGTGATTGGTTCTTGGGGGTGCCCTGGGTGGGCCCTGAGAGTGCCATAGGGGAGGTCCCCATGTCCAGGTAGGAGCTTCTCAGGAAAGGAAGAAGGATGGCAGGAAGTGAGCAGTTGGAAAATAAATGCCTTTGGACATTTTTCTCGCTGTAGAGCAGGGCGGGCGGGAGGGGCTGGCTTGGTGAGATGCCTGCTTTCCCGCAGCCTGGGTGGCCGAGAGAGGTCCTGGACAAGCCTCAGCAGACAAGGGCATGCTTGCAGGCCCAGAGGCTTCAGATCTGGAGCAGCAAGGGGGCCCCAGGCTATGAGCCGGCCTGTGTGTCCATTGCTGGCAGACTTAGCCATGCTCAGACATCAGCTCTGCCTTTGTTCCCAGGCTGTCTCACCCTGCTCCCAGGGAGCGGCACCGCTACAGCTTTCTCCCCACTGCCCAAACCAGGCAACCGAGGTAACAGTGAAAACGAGAGGAAATTTAGCGTGAATCTTTCCATTTACTAACTTGTTTAATTCTCTTACTAGCCCTCCTAAAGTACATACTGTTGTTATTATCCCCAGGTTATATAGGTAGGTGACTGAAGCAACAGAGAGGGTCAGTCACTTGCCCAAGGTTACACAGCAAGTAAGTGCAGAGCTGGGATTTGCACCCAGGCTCATGGGCTCCAAAATCTGTTCTCATCCACCAAGCTGCCCTGCAGATGCCACGGGATTTTCCTCGAATCCACTGCATGGGCCAAGGTGGCACCATTTGATCTATTTGAGGCAGTCTCCTGCCTCTTGAGATCTTGGAGTACCTGACCTCTGACCTCTGGCCTATGACCCTGGGCTGTTTCAAAGCTGTCTTCAGAGCAGGGCTCCCCTGCCCAGCCCAGGACCCAGCCTAGTCCCTTCAGTCACGTCTCTTCAGTCCTTTAATCTGAGGCAGTTCCTCACCCTTTCTTTGTCTTTCCTAACGTTGACATTTTTGAAGCATTATAAAGCTGCTTGTTTTGTCGAATGCCCCTGGATTTTGGTTCGCTGCCTCATGATTAGATGGCGGTTATGCATTTTTGGCCAGAATACCACATGCAGTGGGGAGTGAGAAGTGAGGAACTGTGTTTTTTGCCTGCTGCCCAGAGGGGTGTGAGGGAGCCTGTGCCTCCCTTTCAGGGTCAGATTCAGGGAGTCCCAGGAGTAGGGTGACATTTAGCACCTTCAGTGATCCAGATGACATGTTTTGTTTAATGTTAACAACAACTTTGTTGTGAGTCAGATTTGATGGCCACCCTTTAACAAGTGAGAAACTGAGACTTGAAGTTCAGCCTCCCAACACTCGGGAAGCTGAAGCAAGAGAATCGCTTAAGCCCAGGAGTTTAAGGCTGCAGTGAGCTGTGATGGTGCCACTGCACTCTAGCCTGTGTGACAGAGCCGCTGTTTCTAAAAAGAAAAGAAGTCACATGCCCAAGAGGACACAGCCAGTAAGGGGAGTCATACAGCCAACTGAGGGCCAGTGTCTGTGTCTCCCCACCGTGTGCATGGCCTCCCAGAGCTGACGGACTGGGACATTTGATGCTCACCAAAGTCATGCACTTGGGATGTCAGCTTTGTACATCCCCACTGGGCTTTGGAAGAAGGCTTTGGGCCATGGGGCAGACTGCAGTGTTGCAAGAGCACTGACTTTGGGGTGAGAAGTCCTTAGTTCCAGTCTTGCCTTGGCCACATCTCACAGATGTGCCCAGATAAGTCCTTGAATCTTGCCAGCCCTTTTCACTTATCCATGAAAGGGGGATTGAAACCTCCTATATCCTCAGGCCAAACACTAAAGTGTAGGTGGGTGGTTCTTAGCTGGGTCTTGAAGTATGTAGGTGCATATGAGAGTTTCCTGAGGTGTTAAAATGTACTTGCTGGGCTTCTGCTCTCTCTTGGGCTTCCCTGGGAGAGTATGTCTGAGTCTTGGGTAAAGGAGTCAGAGGGGGGACCACAGGTCTTCTGAGAAACATTCCAACTGATTTTGAAACACCATTTTCCTATCCTACCCCTAAGATCTATCTTGAAACACTGTATATAAATGTTAGAGTAATAACAGTTGTACCAGATGCCATTAAAAATAAGAGAAAGGACTTAACCAAAGCCAGGTGGTGTTGGACACTAGCCTAGAGTCTGTTTAGGAAAACTACAAGATGTCCTTCTGATCAAAACTGTGGTTGTCCACTGGGAACAATTTTGTCCCCCAGGGGACATTTAGCAATGTCTGGAGACATTTTTGGTTGTCAGAACGGCGGGGAAGGTATTACCATCCAGGCAGAGCTCAGGGATGCTGCTAAACAGCCTGCAATGCACTTGGTAGCCCTATAGCAAAGAGTTGTCCAGGCCAAATGTTGATGGTGCCAAGGTTGATGAACCCTGGATTGGAGAAGCCAGTACTTAGGTACATTGCTAAGTGCCAGACATTGTTCTGAGTGCTCCACAGGTAACTAACCTGCTTAATCCTCCCAGCCCTGCGACACAGGAGCTATTACCATCCATTTGGCAGATGAGGAAGGAGGGGAATGGAGAGGTTAAATAGTGGACCAAGGGATCCCACTCAGAGTAAAGAGCAGGCAGAGCCAGCACTTGAACTCAGATGTTCCGGCTCCAGAGTCCATGCCGTGAACCTGTGTGCTATGCTGCACAGCCCCTCATTAAAGCGGCTGTGACTTTAAACCACATTTTCAGCTTTGTGTCCAGAAAGCCACATACCTAGAAATTTGGCATGTGAGAGACTTTTCATTTCTATGCCTGGAAAATGGACAGGGAAGGGTTGGGGTTCATGTGATGAAGGGCCCAGAGACCCATTGGTGAAAACCTGTGTTTTCTAGCTTCTAAGTGTGGCTCAGCTCAGCTCATGAATGAAATGGCACGAGGCACCTCATGGGAGTGGATCATGGGTGCATGGAACCTCTTCGCATTTGGCTCCCCTCAGGGATCAAAGCTGGGCAGGGATCATCTCTGTACCGTGGTGCCCGTGGCGTGGAGAGTGGGTGTTGCTTCCTAGTCCCAGGCTGTACTGTGTCGTTGCAGATGTGAAGACGACTGTGGTTTACCCTGCAACAGAGAAACACCTGCAGAAGTACTTGTGCCAGGACCTCCGCCTGATCCAAGAGACAGGAGAGGACTACAGTAATGTTACCTTACCCCACCTGGAGTCCCAGAGCCTCAGCATCCAGGTGACTGGCTGCATGTCTCAGATGTTACTGTGGCCAGTGTCTCTTTCCACAAGCATGCTTTGGGGTCTCACCAGAGGCCAGGTGCTGTACTAGGAGTGGGGGCACAGCAGACACATCCTGCCTCATGGAGCCCATGCTGTGCACAGTCAAATGGTACACAGGTGTATGAGGGACTGTGCAGTCTGTGAGATTATGTGTGTGGTGACAGGACGGACGGGGTAAGTGGGAGGCCTGGGTGGGTGGTCAGAGAAAGCTTCATGGACAAGGGAATTGACCCTAGTTTCCCTCCCCGCCCCAATGGTGCCTGGGCATGCCATGGAGGCTCTCTAGAATCTCAAAGCAGTCCGGTCCATTGGAGGGATTTGTATCTGCTCCTGATACAGCCTCAGAATGACTGGACCCTTGCTTGGGGACTGTGAATGTGTGAAAAACTGATACTGACTTGGGCTACCCAGTCCAGACTCCTGTTCCTGGTTTCACCTGCCTCAAACCAGCCTGCAGGAGCTGAGTCTCAGAGTAAAAAACTTCCCCTCATGTGCTCCCCCTGGCATTCATTCCATGGAAGGCAGGTCCCTGCTGTCCCGGGGGTTTGGTGCAGGGCTTCTATTCACAGTTGGCAGAGCCTTCTGATTGGGCCAGATGCAAGGCCATTTAGCTCAGAGATCCTGACTCTTCTTGGGCCTATGCCCAACGCCAGCCAGAGCCTCTGCCTGGAATTGGCCCCATGTGAATACTCACAGTTAAATATGATTGATACTTATTAATGAGTCATTTCCTTGCCTACTCACTGACTCTCATTGGTTCCTTCTTTATATTGCTCACTCATTCTCTTTGAGCATTTCTTTCTTGCTCTCCCCAAGATTCAGGTCACTGTGCTGGAGAGTATCCTGTATGGGAAACTCACAGACATGCCTCCCTGGCCCAGGAGGGAGGGGGCTGGGTGTGCAGGCACTGCAAGGTGGACTGTACTTAGGAAGTTGGTGGGCCCAGGGAATGACGCTTCCATGGGAGGCCCGTGTGCCGTCAGCCCTTCCCCCACCCGGTTATCAGCCATTGCACAGGGTGCCTCTGGTGCAAGCTGGAAAGGAACTATGTCTCCATCTTCTTAGATAGCTTCTGCTGTTCTCCTGGAACATGGGTTCTGTTGTGCTGGTTGCATATATCTGGTATTCAAGAGAGGAAGCCCTAATATTGTTGGTGTGAGTCATGTATGTGCCTTATTATACGCCATTATACAGTTCCACTTGGAGAAGAATGCAACAAAAACTCTACTGCTCTTCCAACTCCTGATTAACAGGAGCATTCATACGTTCTTTCTTGGCTGTTTCTAGCAGGTTAACAAGCTCTCAGCATAATGGGCAGTAGTCATTATATTTATTGAGCATCTGTGGTGTCCCAGGCCCTGTGATAATGGGATAAGCACTCGAGTGGTTTGTACAAGCTACAGTGGTAATGCAGAGGGACAGTGACCAGCTCAGATGGTGGGGGCTTCACAGGGAGGGGACCTTCCTTTTGGGCCTTAAGGGAAAACAGAAGTTTAGCAGGTGGTTGAGGCAGAGAGAGGAGCAAGTCCAGAGGCACAGAGAGCTAGACTCATCTGATACAGGACTGGGGGAGCTGCAGGAGTTTGGTGAGACTGGGACTTGGGGTGCTGGGGGGTCAGAAACGGCACTGAGAAGGCAGGCAGAGGCTGGGAGGAGGAGTGTGGACCTTGTCCAGGAGGCCAGGAGTTCCTGAACCTTGCTGATCATCAGGACTGCCTGGGGCGATTCTTACAAATATAGAGCATGGGGCTATATTCCCTATTGGCTAACTCTGACCCTTCAGAGAGAGGAGCTGGGAAATGTGCCTTTTTAAAAAATCTCTTTGGGCCAGGCACAGTGGCTCACACCTGTAATCCCAGCACTTTGGGAGGCCATGGTGGGAGGATCGCTTGAGGCCAAGAGTTTGAGACCAGCCTGGTCAACATAGTGAAACCCCTTCTCTACAAAAAAATTTTTAAAAATTAGGTAGGCGTGGTGGCACGCACTTGTAATCCCAGCTACTTGGGATGCTGGGGATCACTGGAGCCCAGGAATCTGAGGCTGCAGTGAGCTATGACTGTGCTTCTGTACTCCAGTCTGGGCAACAGAGTGAGACCTTGTCTCTTAAAAAAAAAAAAAAAAAAACACCCAACAACTCTCATATTTCTAATGATCATCAGATCTGAGAATGATTGCCAAAGGCAATGAGGGCCCCCCTAAACAGTTTTAAGCATGTGGACAGCATGGTCAGAGTTAAAGAATCAGCTGGGGCAGGGTTAAAGTAGAAGCAGGAAGACTGAGAACCAGTGTGGGTCTGAACCAGAGAAGGGACATGGGGAAGGGGCAGGAGCAATTTGAGAGGCGGGTCTTCCCTGGGCTGGTGGAGCTTAGAGCCTGGTTGATACGGAGAGGTGAGGGAAGGGCTTGGGTGACGAGCGTGCGGTAGGGTCATTCACGCACCAGCACAGGGGACGTGGACACAGGAGTGGGTTTATGTGGAAGACAGTTCAGTTTGGAATTTATTGAGCACTTAGTAGGTGCCAAGAACTGCTCTAAGGATTTTACATGCATCATTTATTCTTCACAGCAGCCCTTTGAAGATGGGTCTCAGAGCCAGGCAGTCTGGCCCCAGCATCTGTGCTCTTAGCTGGCAACACTGTTTGGCTTCTCAAATTTGAGGTACTTGTAACTGCCCGGTAAAAGTGCCCAGTAAAATGCAGTAGAACGTCTGGCTCTGGAGCCTTCAGTACCACACAGTCAGAAATGTCCATCTGGGAGTCATCCAGTCAGGGTTCAGACTCGACTGGCGTTCAGCTTCTCAGTGTGATGCTGTCTGTAACTTCTGAGCCCTGGCTTCACTGTCTGGAGAATGTGGCCGATGGCTCCTCCCTGCTAGGGCATTGTTGAAACTGAGAGGTGCCGTGTATCACGTGCCTGCAGTTGTTCCCAGCACAGACTGGTGCTGGGATGGTGGCCACCGCCCTCCACACCCAGGTAACCATCCAGGGAGCAGGCGCAGAGCTGAGACAGGCAGAGCCTGGCTGAGGGAGAGGGGTAAGGCAGGGAACTGCACAGCGCAGGGGAGGTAAGGAGGGAGGGGCGGGATGTCGCATGGGAAGGCAGGAGAGGTGGGGGTGCCGGGGGAGCTGCCAGGGTCACCTACTGCAAAGAAGTCCAGCCACCTGTGTTCCAGAAAGTGGCTGGTGTCACCCGGGCTTACTTTCAGATGGTGGCACTCTGCATTACCCAGCCCTCTATGATTTATGTGGATTTTGTGCCCTTGTTCTCCTCCCTTTCTTGTCTGGGCTTCTGGCTTTGAGACTTCCTGCAGATGCTGGTCCCCGCCCCTCTCCCAGAGGCCTGTCCCAGGAGCAGGATACACCATGGCTTGGGAGCCAGACTCCCGGGTGGGTGGGAGCTGCGTAAACTGGTGTGAACTTCCTCACCCCTGCTTTCTCCTCCCCTGCAAAGTGGGGACAATGGGAGTAGCCACCTCACAGGGTTGCTGTGACACTTTGAGCAGCGGGCACAGAGCAAGACCACTCTGACGGTCAGCACACCTTCCTGGGCTCACTCATCCTCCAGCTGTGCTCCCATTTCTTCTCGTGCCACCTCCTTTGCCTCTCTTTTCCTGTCCCCAGCCGATCTTGTAATAGCTTCAGCAAACCATCCCGTTGTCTTTATCACCTCGTGTTGGAGCTTTTTAAGCACTGCACCTCTTGTGGGGTGCCTCCTCCATGCTGGGCTGTGCCAGGCACTTTTGCTGTGTGTCTCACCAAAACCCTCACCACAGCCCTCAGATGGGTGTCATCAGCCCCGTTTTACAAAGGAGGTGGCAGTTGCCTGCCCAAGGTGACAGCTAGTCAGCTGTGGAGCTGGGAGCTGGTTCAGTCTCTTGATCCCAGTCGGAGGTGGGTGCTCCCTCTCTGTGGGCAAGGGCCAGGCCCTCGAGACCTGCTCATGCAAGATACCAGGGCTCTCCGTGGGCAGTGCCATCTCCCTCACTCCTCTTTATTTCTGGGATCCTTAAGGTCAGCTTCCAGCTGGCTTTTTCCTCCAGCAACACATTCCCAGGAGATTTCAGATCAGAGAGGAAATACCTGCTGGTTTTGCTGGATCATGCATTGCTCTGGCCCTGCTGCCGTATGAGGAAGCAACTGCTGGGTGTCCTCCAGACCCTTCCCAGGAAGTGGCCCTGCCAGACTTCTTGGGAAGGGCCTCTTTTGTGTTGGGTGGAGCACGTTGTGACCAGCCTGCGGGGCTTGTCAGAGTCTGGAGCCCCTCTGCGCTGAAATGCCTCCTCCAGTTGGGTGGTTGCAGGAGACCTAGAGGCTCAGACAGTCCTAGGCAGATGCCCTCCACTTCTTCTCCCTCTGTCCCAGCTGAGAGCCAAGGATGCGGTGTACTCAGCTCTCCAGGTTCAGGGTATGAGGTGTGCAGACCCTAAGCCAGTCCGTCAGCACCTGGCCATTGGTGATGCTGCCTGTTCCAGCCCGTCTGTGAGTGGGAGGAGGATGATGGCAGCCTGCTTGTGTTGGTTCCATGGCCTTCCTCTCTGTGGCTCACCCCCAATCAGTGAGCCTGGAAGCCCCTCTGACTGTGAGGAGGAAGGGGCAGAAGTGTGACCCCAGCCACTCCCCACTTTCTGGTTTTCCAGTAGGTTTCTCTCTCGGATGAGGGCAGAGAGTTCCTTGTCCTGGAAGGGATCTGTGTTTCCACAGGGCTCTCATAGCTGGGGTAAGTAGAGAAGAGCTGGAGGTACCTGGGTATATAAACCTTCTGAACCTGGGGGCCTTCTCAGCCTAACCTGTAACCTCCTAACCTCAGACAGGCTGTCCAGAACTGTTACTGTAAAGGAACGTCCCTGGGGTCCATGCAGGGCCTGGGAAGGGTCCTCTGAAGACTGTCAATAGCAGCTGATCAAAGGGTGACACAACCCAGAAGCCCAGGTTGCTGTGAAAGGTCTCAGTGAGGTCACTGTCTCTGCATCTCTACGTGGCTTTCGATTCTGCTCTGTGATGCGGGGCCCGGGTCTACTGCGAGTGCTGGTACTCTGGTGTCTGCAGCCACTCCAGGTGGGCAGAGGTGCTGAGCCCACCACTACTGAGAATCCTGGGAGGGCGGGAAACCCACACACATTAACTTCTAGAACCATAGGCTTTTGCTGCTGGCTCCCTTTGCAGAAGGAAACCTTGATGTCCTTGGCCTCCTGACCTTTCTTTGCTGCATTGTCCTAAATAAGGTGAAATAAGATCCATGGAGACAGCTTCTCCCCGAGTCCCATGGGCAGTGAAGGAGGTCACTGCTGTAAGAGTGGAGGCAGAGCAGGCCTGTGAGGCCACCACAAAGTGTGTACACCCTGCTGACCAGGAAGAACCTAAAGATCCTGGCCCCATCTGAGCTACAGAGGCCCTTGTATGACTGCAGTGGCTGAGTGTCAGCTGTGGTAGCAGAGGGAAAATCTCTTCTGGACGCCCAAGAGCAGATGCTTGGGGACAGGACAGCCTGAATGTAGATCCCCTGAGCTTAGTGACCTTTTTTGGCTTGGTCATCCTTTCTGGAGAGGCCAGAGAGCTTACCTAGTCCAGTTTTGGGTGTTTCCCAAGGGGTGGTAAGTGGGTTTGTAAGCCATCTCTCTCCTCCTCCTTCTAGTGGGTGTATAACATTCTTGACAAGAAGGCTGAAGCAGATCGGATTGTTTTTGAGAACCCAGATCCCTTTGACGGCTTTGTGCTCATCCCCGACCTCAAGTGGAACCAACAGCAGGTAAAGATGTACTGGCACACTCTGGTCTCTGACCACCTCCTCCCAGTTGCTGGCCCTCCTCTGGCTGGCCTTTTTCCTCATGTTGGCCTCTGTCTCTGAGTAGATTATAACTAACCAACAAGGGGTAGCCTGAGCTCTCCACGGTGACAGAGTGCATACCTGTCATACACAAGTGCTTTTGCTTTATGGAGTCAGCTTAAAGCCCTGTCTAGCTCTCTTCCTACCAAGAGGTGAAATGCGGTGATGTGTGTGTCCACAACGACAGAGGCCGTTCCTTAACCAGCCTAGTGGCATGGGGTGCCTGCTTGGCTTCCGCCAGCACCTAGAGCCCTCAGATGGGGTGTTTACATTCTCTCCGTCCCCCTAGACACCAACAGATCTGGGCAGGCCCATGTTCTGAAGCACTAGAAGGCCGGAACCATGGTGACCAACCCAAGGAGTCCGCTGCACAGCCCGAGCAGCAGAGCAGGTTGCCAGCAGTCCAGACTTCCACTTGAGCCTCATGGCTCCCCATTCCCTGGCCTGCAAGCACCCTGCCTCTCCTCACCTTCCAAGGGGGCAGATCTTAGACACTCACGAGTGCCTTTCTCCAGTTCTCTATAACCACTACTCCCTCTCCACTTTCCCCTCTCTCCTGGACCAACCCACCACCAAAGTTACAACTTAGTGTCACCTCTTTTATACCCTAATGGTATCAGAAACTTTCATACCCTGACAGGCTCAGAACCAGGCGGAGCTTCTGGTCACAGGATGCTGTTCACACCATACCCTGCAACATGAGGGGCCAGGATGAGGCGGCAGCAGGCAGACGTGGAGTGTTGGGAGCAGATAAATGTCCTCTCCGCCAGGTTCACTCTTGGAGTAACCCAGGCTCAGAATTGCTCCTCTGCTCTAGGTGGGCCTGTCTGGTTTCCATGCCCTCACGTGGACTCTCACGTAGAAAGAAGATGACTGTATCTCCTTGCACACCCTCCTTCTTACTTTCTCAGTTGTGGCCTGCTCTTTAGGCCTTTAGTTTTGATTTGGTGATTTTAGGACTGCCATTTTTCCACTGCTAAGAAAGGGATGGCCGAGGGCCTGTTGTTGGGGTGAAAGGACAGGATTTTGGCTCAGAGTCACAGGCAAGCAAGCATTGTTGGTCTCTTGACAAGCAGCTAATGGCAGTTCCCAAACATGGCCCAAGGGGTGGTAGGGAATTTGAAGGGAGTTTCTAGAAGTTGCAGCATTAAGGGATGATTTCTTAGAGCCAAGTAAGATCAAAGAGGATGGCTCCCCACGTGTGGGATGCTACAGTGAGCTGGTCCACTCTCCCTTTCTCTGCAGCTTATCCCTGTCTGTGCCACCTCCAGGCCGTGAGGGAGGGAGCCAGGACTGGCTCTGGAGACATTTGAAGAGCTGGACAAGGCCCCAGAGGGAGGACTGAATGGTGGCTCTGCAAATTTCCATGTGTCCCCTTGGGCAGCCCTGCGTCCGGAGAGGCTGAGATGACGCTGAGGCCAAAGCCTGGGTTGTAGGAGGTGGGGCCACCATTCATGAGAGTCCCAGCAGGGCGGAGGGGTGGGAGGAGCGCCTGCCTTGCAAGACTCTTGAATTGAAGGCCGAAGAGCAGTCTGAAGGCCATGGACGGACAAACAAAAGATGGCCTTGTCCACCTCCGTTCCAGAAGCCCTGGATGCATGTGAGCCCATAGCACTGAAAACAGAAATCTGTCGTCCTTGTGACCCAGTGCTGGCAGGCTCTGCCTCGTATGCCAGTGGAACTGCCCTCTCTCTGTCCTCTTTAAGACAGAAAAGGCTTCAGGAACTGCACTGGGCTCCCAGCCACATGGCTGGAATTACCTGCCCTTGGGGCTGTGAATGGGCCAGCTTAAATGTCAGACTTTGCTTAATAGTGATAAGGTGTGGTTCTTCTTAACCTTTGCTTAATTCTTACTTGGCTTTAGGTGGTGCCACATTCCAGTGTCTCGAATCCTTGACTAGTGATAGCACCAAACTCCCTTAGAATTAGGCTATGGATCCAGCAGGAAGACAGGCCAACCTGGGCATCTGTTCTTTGTCTTTGGGCTAGGGAAGGACTGAGGAGAGGGAGGTGCCCTGGCATTTGCTTTGAGAAGCTTTCCTAGCCACCTTGAATCTCCTGCCACTTGTCCCAGAAGTTACTGTCCCCAAACCGATGGCCCTGAATGAAAGAGATTCTTTATTCTTTTGTTCATCCCTCTGTCCCTTCAGCAGATGTTGATCCCTGTTTGCTAGACATTATGTCTCCCCAGAAGTTATAGCATCCCCTCTTCAGTTCTCTTAAGAGACCACCTGCATGTTCTTTGTCTTCTTATTTCTTATAGGTCTAGTTTATTCACGCACAAGGCATGAGTGTACACGGTGTGGAGGACGTACGGTGAATGTTCCCTCACCTCCACATTCCTCCATCTCCCTGCCCCAGAAACAATCTCTTTGCCCCTCCTTCCAGGGGTGCCTTTGCATATTGCGTATATAAGCACATATGTACGTGTGTATATAGACACATGTGTTTTCAGTTCTCATGGCTTAAGTTCTTTGGTCTCAAGTTGTCAGACCAGGGGACTCTTCCTTTGAACTACTCCAGAGGTCAAGAGATAGCCATCCAGGCTCCAGCCATTCTGTCTTGCTTCTTTCCAGGAAACTGTTACTTTGATTTTACCGTCTTGCCTTATAAAAAGACACTGATGGTGTCTGTCTCCCCAGAGTGACAGGCTACGGTGCCAGTCTGAGACCCTCACCTGCCCCTGGTCTAGCTTTTTTCAGATCATTTCTCTGGGCCAAGAGGCCCTTTAGCTGCCTGCAGGAAATCTTGGGTCACCTCTGATATCAAAGAATGGATTCTTTTTTCTCCCTCACTCAGCCTATGAGCTGACACCCAACACCATGGGCTGCCACCCAGACCCGGCTCCATGCCTCATTCCATGCCAGTGGAGTGGAGAGTCGGGATTTAATATTATGTTTGGGATGTGTCAGCAGACATCTAAAATAAATGCTACTATAATTTGGGAGTCCTGTGTCAGTGACACATTAAACAGTTGAAAATGTATATGCTTGCACATTCATACATTCTCACACCCCCAAGTTCAGGCTTCTCCTTGGACTCCTAGCTAGTGAGAGAGTAGAGGTCCTGTGCACAGGACATGAGAAGGGAGAGCCCAGAAGGGACCTGTGGGCAAAACTGAGGCCTGGGAGCCTCAGCCCAGCCACATGCTGGAAGCTTCCCCATGGGCTCCTCTGCAGCAGGCTTGGGGCAGAGATCCCAGATTCTTAGAACCCTGGCAGGAAAGATGCTTATGACATGAAGAGACTGTGACACAGCTGGACATCAGACAGTCATGGGGAACATCCCTTTCCCAGGTTTTAAGTGGGGGCCCCTGGGAATTTGGTTGGGTGACTTATGGTCTCTAAATTATCTCCATGAGGAATCAGTCCAGCAGCTCAGACTGCAGAGCTGGGCATTGTTGGATTCCCCTGTGTCTTGTCCCTCAGAGCTCTAGAGTCAGGCCTGCCTGGCACATGGGTGTGATGACCAGGCAAGGCCAGGTCTGGGTGGGTAGGGAGGGTTTGCTGGGTGAGAGGAGGTATGCGATTGCTCTCTGGCACCAGGTCTTGTTGACTTTGGTTCTTTGCACTGTTGTGGCCTCTAGATTTTCAGCCCGGCGCTGTTCTGGAAGGAAGGACAGCAGGAAGGGCTTTCCATGAACTTGAGATATGGGAGGAGAGAAACACATCAGCCACTCTGGTGTGAATGGGCATTGCTGAACTGGCCTAGGTTCTCTTTTTGTCCTTCACACCCCCTATGGCCCTTCACATGCCTTTGACTCCATGCAAATCGAGTTGCTTACATTTCCCTTACATCTGCTACACATTCTTGCCTTGAGCCTCTGCACTCACTGTTCCTTCTTCCTGGACGTCCCTTCTCCAAATTCTGCTTCTTTTTCCAGACCCACGTCCTTTACCTTCTCCTCCAGAAGGCCTTCCTGGGTTGCCCACCTAGCCAGAGTCTTTGCCCTCCCTCTTTGTTCTGCGATCACTTCAGGTCTTACAGTGGAGTTACGTATGTACATGCAATTAGACTATAAACTCTAGGAGGGAAAGAGCTGTCCTTGCCTCCTTCTTAAGCTACCCCTGACCCTGTCAGCTCTGCAGGGTGAGTATACAGATACTTCCACATGATATTCTTTAACAGGAAGAATACGTGGAAGCCCTGTCCCTTAGACTGTCCCACTTGCCCTGGGCACATGGACGCCCACGTTGCCTGGGGATCAGTCCTGCTGTGGGGGTCTCTTGGACTGGCTCTGGTGGGCTCTGCAGGTCTGGGGGTGGGTGCTTCCTGGTTATGTGAGAATTCCAGGGTTGGCAGCCTCCCTGGCTCTGTCCCCTGTTGAACCTGGTTTCCCCTCGGTCCCCGCACAGCTTGATGACCTGTACTTGATCGCCATCTGCCATCGCCGGGGCATCAGATCACTGCGGGACCTAACTCCAGAGCACTTGCCGCTGCTCAGGAACATTCTCCACCAGGGGCAGGTGAGTTGCTTCAGCAAACCACATCGAAGCCCAGAGAAGTTAGACTCCAGTGTGTTCCCTGGGCTCCTTTCCTCCCCCTTCCCAGAGTCTGTCTTGGAAAGGGCTGTTTCTCCCTGGATGCCAGCGTCAGGGACCCTGTTCAGGCTCTGGAGGTTGATTCACAAGGCCCCGTGTCCCCTGCCCTGCTCTCCAGCTCTACTTCCTGCCACCTGTCCGCACTCTCAGGCTCTCCTTCCCGCCACCTGTCCGCACTCTCAGGCTCTCCTTCCCAGCCTTTCTCTGCAGGGCCCATCTGGGCTGTGCTTCTGGCCTTCACCCCATAATCTCTCATCCTCCACATCCCAGCCCTTCCCCCCAGGGTCTCCTGTCTTGCTCACGACAACCACATCAGGCCAGAGCAGTTTCTTGGATATGCAGGCACATGACTTTGACATGTGTATCCACATGTACTTCCTTGTGTAGATTGAGAGCAGACTAAACTCTGTAGCACGTCATATTCTGTGATACTTTCTATCTGGGATATTTGTTGAATCAAATGAAATTATAGGGGGCTGAAGGGAGCCTGGCAGCAGGGGAAGTTGGGGGAAGTGTCTGGAATCTTGGCTTATGGTCCTGGCCTGACATTTTGACCCTACCCAGCTGAGTGGCCTGGGGCAAGTCACTGTACCTTTCTGGACCTCAGTATCTGGATGGGATCCCTTCTAAATCCACCATTCTGTGTGACTGGGTCTCAGCCTTTTTCCCCACTCCAAAATGTGAGGCTCTGCCTGCTGTGCCAGAGGCAACAGTCACAAGGATGCCCAGCCAGGAGAAAGGTCTGCTCCCTTTGACCAGTGCTGCTCTGAGGCGCCAGTGCAGACCCGGAGGAAGGGCTCTGCCTGAACCCCAGCATTCCCTGCCACTGCACCGCAATCTATCTTTTCCCCTCCTCCGTCTCGCCTGCCCACGTCACACCCCTCTGGCTGCTGTTACCTTTTTGGGGTGACTCATTTCTGTTGTGGAGCAGGCCCTGAAGCCACCGATGGCAGAGAATAATGTCTTCTTCTCGGGGAGATGACCTGCCCTAGTAGCCTGGGCAGCCTCACCTGCAGGCTATTCCTGCTTGTGTCTTGCCCGGTTGCAGAGGTCCCTGGGCGAGCTTTGAGGGCAGAAGACAGTTCTGGGGCACATGAGCCCACTGTGGAGATCAGCATCTCCTCTTAACTCCAAGCCCTAGAGGCTCCTGAAGCTGGAGGCTGGTAGGCAAAACCCACTCTGGAGCAAGACAGGTGGGCAAAGGGAGCCAGGGCCAAAGTAGATGCTTTCCCTTGCCCAAAGGAGCTGAGACTTCCCTGGTCTGTTTGGGAGCAGCCCTCCCCCATCCCTTCTCCGTCACCCAAGTTCTTATCACAGCCACACCCCATCTCCACCTTGTCTATGCCGAGAGAGAATGAGGCTTCCTGCCCCCACCCATGATTTATTACGTGTGTATCAGTCATCCAGAGGAAGGGTGGTCCCCACAGTCTTGGGAATCTGGGCCTGCCCCTAGCACTAGGCCTTCCTAGATTCCCAGTGTCATGGTCAGATGGGGTGAGGAACCCTGATCCAGGCCACTGCCCTTCCTTTGGGGAAAAGAGTCTTGACTTTGCTGCTGCCACCTGCCTTGGTGGACTTCCTAGAATGGAAGACAGAGGCTCACAAGCAAACAGTGGGCAGAGAGCTGTCTGGAGGGTTCTTACTAGCTGGCCCGAGATGAAGAAGGGGAGGGTCTGGGCAAGGCATGGCATCGGCTGTTGGGCAGTGTGATGACCCCTTGACTGCCTTCCCCTTCTCCTCAGGAAGCCATCCGGCAGCGCTACCAGGTGCAGGGAGACCGCCTGCGAGTGTACCTGCACTACCTCCCCTCCTACTACCACCTGCATGTGCACTTTACTGCCCTGGGCTTCGAGGCCCCCGGCTCAGGGGTGGAACGGGCTCACTTGCTGGCCGAAGTGATCGAGAACCTGGAGTGTGACCCCAGGCACTACCAGCGGCGCACGCTCACCTTCGCCCTCCGGGCCGACGACCCTCTGCTCAAGCTCTTGCGGGAGGCCCAGCAAAGCTGAGTCAGCGTGGGGAGAAGAGCACAGATTGGTGGAATTTGGGGAGGGATGGGGGTGGGAATTTTTTATCTCCAAGTGAGTTTTCTAAGAACGTATTTGGTACTAGCTTATTCCTTGTATGTGACTTAAGTGCCAGGCTCACTCGGTGTGGCTGGCGTGGCCTGGGCCGGCAGGGGTGGGTGGGCAGAACCATGGGAAGGCCTCAAGGAGGGTGGAAAGTCTCGGGGGGCGGCCTCAGCTGCCGAGTGGAGCAGCCCTGGAAGGTGCCGAGGGCTTGGGCTTTGTTCAGACCCCTGTGCTCACCACCCGTGTAGGCTTCCCTGTCCTGACTCTGCCTCTCCATTTGCCTCCTTCCTGTCCTACTGCTGCAGCCTCCCATCCCCCAGCTCTCCTTTGAGGAGTTTCCCCAAAAAACCAAACTCAGAACCTTTCAGGAAATTATCTGTAGAGCTTTCTGATGGCACTTCCTCCTTCCCTCCCCAGCATTGAGGTCACGCCTCCCGCCTGTGAGTCAGCTTTGTTGATCAACTTCTTGTTGACGGGTGAGGGGACTGGTGCCTGGAAGTGGGAGGGTTTTAATAATAATCACATGACACAAGCCTAAAAAGCCTTTGCCTCCCTTATCTGGTCTGGGAGTCCCGGTCCTTGAGTTCTTTATCTAGGCAGGAAGACAAAACAGACTCACTTGGAGCAGCCAGAAGATCAAGGGCAAAACAGTGTATCAGCAAGGCCAAGTGACACAGCTGCAGTGAGTACGGAGCTCTGAGGGGCTCGCATGCCAGGTGTGATCAGCACTATAGGCTCATAGGGGCTCGAGACCAGCAAGGAACCTCAGAGTGCCAGAGGCTGATGACCAGTTAGGGACCCATCAGGGGCTCGTCTGGGAGGGATGACATCTGCTACTGCTCCAGCAGAGCTGGGATGTGGCTTGCACATAAGGGCACACAAGTAAACACAGGCACTCCCTCCGCACAGGAACAGTGTGAAAACTCAGGGAAGGCAGGACAGAGTACAGCAGAAGGAAGCCATGAGGCAGAGTGGGTGGCTCTTACTCTGTATCCCCTGGCCCGAGGAGCAGGGGGTCTGGATTCAGAGTCCAGCCCCTTTACTTGGAGGTGAGCCCCTCAGGTGGTGGCCCTGATGCTGCCACCTGCTCCAGGCCCACACTGGCTGTTGTGTGTTGTGGAGAGCCACACTTGCCCTCTGTGGCCCTGGGAAAGAGACTCTCTAGAAATGGCAAGGGAATGGAGTGTGTAGTCAGAAAGCCTCAGGGACCTGTTCCAGGCTTCAGGGAGCTCAGACGAGGCAAAGCAAAGTGACCAGCCTCTCCAGTCTTCGAGAGCTCCTGGATTCAGGCAGGATGGAGTCGCAGCATAGGAACTGGTTCAGGTGGTGACTGAGGTGGGAAGGTACATCTCAGATGGAGTCAACAGGATCCATCTCGTGGCTGCCACACGTCTGACCATTTCCTGGACTAAAAGCGAGTACTCTTGTGGGCAGTGACACTGGCCATTGCTGGGGTCTTGGGGCAGAGGGCTGGATGGAAGTCTTCCAGAGCAGCTTCCAGCTTGCAGGGCTCCTCCCTGGGTCTCAGTTGTGCCCATTCCAGGTGCTGGGGGAAGAAGTGCCGCTCTTTCCCTCTGAAAGCAGACATGGTCCTGACAAGCAAGCACTGTTTTGGTCTCCAGCACTACAAGGAGTGAAGTGAAGCCCCCGAGAGCAGGCCTTCCCACTTCTGCCACACCTGGTGCTTCTCAAGGGCCTGGGTCCACAGGCTCTTGTTGCCATCCGTTCCTTCCTGCCATGGAAGATGACTGGTAGGGATTTGATGCTGGATGAATACATCTGCAGAGGGAGGAGAGATGGGACAGACCAGGCTGGGGAGTCACAGAGGGCAGAGAGTGCCCGCCCAGGGCACAGTTCCTGGGGGACAGCCCTGCACCCTGAAAGGTGTCTTGGCTTTCCCACGGGGCTGGCCTCTCTGGGATAGTGTCACCTCCACTCCTCCCCCAGCCTCATTTATCTTTACAACAGATTAGAAGGGTCCCTCTCCAGACCTTACCCCTTATTTTTATACCTGGAAAGACAAGTCTTTGCCTGAGGCCTGGCAAGGCTGCCCCTTCAGAGCCAGCCAGCGCTCTTCTGCTGTGATCTCCACAGAGCATGCTGGCCCCTGGCCCCTCCCTAGAGCCCAGCTCCTGGTCTTCTCACCCTCTATGCCTCATTCCATGAGGCTTGGACAGGCCCTGTGCTGAAGGGGCGCTGGTGGGTCGGCTGCTATGTTGAGTACTGTTGAGACTGCAAAAGACATTCTGTACGTTTTTATAGGGTAATCTCTTCTATCAGACGCTCCTGGGTAGCTTGTCAAGGTAGCTTTATGCACGTTGCCTCTTTTTATTTCTACTTGTAACTTAAGTTTGTCTACCTTCCGACCCCACCTCTGCCCTGCTAAACTGAGAGGGCCTTGAGGCTAGGAGCTCTGTTTTAGTCATCTTTGTATCCCCAACACCTAGGATACTGTCTGGCTCAAAGCAACATTACAACACTTTATAACAGAGCAGATCATTCCATGGGACTCATCCTTGCCCCAGTTTACAAAGAAGCAGGCTCAGGGAGCCTTGTCTGGTGTTATGAAGTGGATATCAGCTCCAGGAAGCAGAGTCTTCTGGCCATTTGTTACCCTCTGCCCAGGACCTAGGGTAGTGCTTCACCTGTAGGAAGTGTTCGATGCACAGGTGCCAATGGAGGAATGGAGCCAGGCTTTGAATCCAGGCCTCCTGGTTCTCAGGCCAGGGGGTGCAGCGTACGAGCCATGCTTTCCTCCTGCTGTCCCTCGAGCCCGACATCCTGCCTGCCCTGAGAGCTTCCTGAACAAGGCACACTATCTGCAGCCCTACCTTGATGAAGTAGCACATGCCTGCCCCACCCTGGCAGCGCGACGAGTTGGTCCTGTGTGCTTGTGTTTACGTGCATGCCATGTCCCTGCTCTGCTGAAGCTGTGGCAGATGTCACCCTTCCTGGGTAAATGCTGGACCACTCCACGACTGGCTTCCAGCCAGCACTTGGCCTGCTTTCTTTCTGGCCTGGTTGGAGAAGGAAAGCAGCAGTCGGAAGCATGATGGCTGTTGTTCCTTGGCGTCTCCCCATTTGCCTCAAAGTTTCCTAATAGAGCAAAATTGCTGAGTGGTCTCTATTTGTCAACATGAAACTGAGAAAAATAACATTCAAACTCCGTTTTCCACGTCCCTTTTGAATACAGATCTCCAAACTGAGAAACAAATCAAGAAATAATTACATACAAAGTGATATTTAAAAATGTTTCTCTTGTAATACTTTCATATCCCAAACATTTGAATATTCTATTGATGTAGGTCTGCCAAGTCTTCCTTCTCAGAAGGGACTGTCTTTATTCCAAACGTGTATATAATGTTAAAATGTCCTTTCTTTTATAAGAAGAAGGTGATAATTAACAGTAATTGTTTTTAAAATATCCTTAGCAAAATATTGACAACCCTTAAGTTTTATTGTTATTATTGAATATTGGATTCTGAAGTCCATGTCAACTTGAAGTCACCAAGTTTTAACCACTGTGACAAAAGAAGCAGGAACTGAATTTGTTTAAACTGTTTGAATTTGTTTGATTTAATAAGTTTCGAGCATCTACCTTTTTTTTTTTTCCTGTAAGAACCAGAGGTGGAGCTCATATGGAGCTTACAATTTTGTGCGGAACATGGGCATTAATTATGAAGTAATTACAAAACTGATGAGTGCCTTGAAGCTGAGGGGGCTATGAGGGCTTAAGCCAAAAGGAGCTAAACCTGTAGGCTAAAACTTTTTTGTCTTTTTAAAGAAGTAATTACTTGTTTTGGCAAATAAAAATTGCATATATTTATGGTATATAACATCATGTTTTGATGCATGTCTACATTGTGGAATTGCTAAATCAAGCTAATTAACATGCATTACCTCATACTTTTTTAAAATTGTGTGAACATTTAAAATCTGAGGTAGTATTCCATTGTGTATATATATAAAAAATTAAAGTCTGAGTAATTTTCAAGTATATACTTTGGTATTAACTATAGTCACCATGTTGCACAGTAGGTCTCCTGAACTTACTTTTCCTGTCAAACTGTAAGTTTGTATCCTCTATCTCTGTTGCCCCCACCTCCAGCCTCTGCTAATCACCATTCTCTCTGCTTCCATGAACTAGATGTTTTTAGGTACCACATATAAGTGAGATCATGTAGTGTTTGTATTTCTGTGTTCTAGGCTAAAACTTGAAAATTGTCACCCACAGGCAAGCACAAGCAAAGGCCCAGAAGTTTGGGAGATTGGTGCTGAGTATGGCTGGAACTTACAGCCAAGCTTCCAGCATGGGCATGCACACACAGAACACTAGCCATTTTCCTTCAGAACTGTGATGAAGAAATAAAAGCCAAGGCTAAGGAAATCTCATACAGTTCTGTTCTCCCCTGCTTGGAAAGCAGAGTGGTCTGATGGCTATAGCATAGAATATGCGCCATAACCAAGTCTGACCTTGGGCAAGTTACATAACTGCTCATGAAACAGGAGTCATAATAGTGCTTCTCCTAACGGGTTTTGGTGAGGATTAAAAATAAGAGAATTTTGTGGGACATAGTATTCACTCTGTAAATGTTGGCTGCTATTTCTGTGCTCTGAGAGTGGCCAAAAAGGATAGAATCAGATGTCTGGGCTGGATATTTGCTATGGCGTGAACGTTTGTGTCCCTCCCCAAATTCCTATGTTGAATTCCTAACACCCAAAGTGACGGTATTAGAGATGGGGCCTTTGGGAGGTGATTAGGGAGTGAGGGTAGAGCCCTCCTGAATGAGATGAGCGCCTCATGAAAGAGGACTCACCCTTCCTCCATGTGAGGTTAGAGTGAGAAGGTGATGTCTATGAAACAGGAAGTGGGTGGCTGGCATCTTGACCCTAGACTTCCCAGCCCCCAGAACGGTGAGAAATAAATTTCTGTAGTTTATAAACCACCCAGTCTGTATTTTGTTATAGCTGACTGAATGAACTAAGGCAGTATTAAAAATGACTTCTTGATCAGAAGGGCTGTGAAGTCCTAGACTATACAGCAGAGTCATGGCAACCAGAAGACTTTAAGGAAAAAAGCAAGCCATAAATTTTCTTTGATAGATTTGGTCCTAAACAGAGGCAGGGGCTGCATGCAATGACTTCTCAAGATCTCTTTCAGCCTAAAGGTTCCTGGAATGCATCTCAGCTTTGGCTTTCTGGCAGGTTTCTAACACCACAGCAGTGACGTTCCTGCTGCTGAGAACCCTGGGGACAGCCCGGCTCCATGCCCCAGCCATATAAATCTGATAAAAATAGGAGCTGAAATACCATCCCAGAGTTGCTATTTTTAAAAGTGTCTGAGATGAGATGCTGGATGGGGTTTATTTCTTCCTCAAATGGCATCTTGCTGGTCCCCCTTTCTGGTGGATAGGATGCTAATGTGGCACATGTGAGGACAGGAGCCAGAAGCCTATGAGACACATTTGTCGAGTGGCTCCATGGCTGCTGCTCACACCTACTCTTGCCAAGGAGGAGCCTCAGGGCCAGGGCTTCCCAGGTCTAGATGCACCTGCCCCTCTCCCACACCCCTTTCTCCTGTCTCCTCCCTCTGCTCCTGAGGTTGCCCTAGTAGAGAGGTGTCCTGCTACTTCTTCCACAGGAGAAACACAGGAGAGGTAAAAGGGAGGCAGAAGAAATGGGGGCAGAGGTGGCATGGCTCATAGGGGGACTCAGACCTGTCATTCCTCAGGATGCCTTGGCCCTACCCCTGGCACAGTTAATCTCCAAGAGGAATAGTCCCAGGAGCCCTGCTTGTCCCATCACATTGCCTCTTGCTGAGCAACTTGTAATGTCTTACAGATGGGCCAAAGGGGTGCCACAGAGTCGAGAGGGGCTCCAGAATCCAGTGCCTGGCATCATAAAAGCATGAGGAAATAAGAAGAAGAAGAAAAGCACCAGAATTGCATCCCTCCTGACCCATAGATGATATGGCTTCTAGGCAGTGAGCTAAGCTTCTGGCTATGCTGTTAAGGAACTGGAGGGAGAGATCATGAGTAAGCATGCAGTGCCCTAAGGGAGGAGACTGGAATTACAGTTAGCTTCTGGGCACCCAGCAACCAAGCCTGGGATAAGCCGGGGGCGGGAACCTGAATACAGCTTATAGGTTAAGAGGCATTCCATTCGCATTATACAGCACACACTTACATAGCAGGTTATACTTTCAGAGCAAATTCACATCAGTTGCCTGATTTAATACCAACAATAGCCCTTTGAATAAGCATATTTATTTCCTTTTTTTTTTTTTTGTAAGAAAACTAAAGCTATTTAGTAGCAGAGGCAGAGTTGGAACTCCCGTCTCCAGGAGCAAAAGTCGGTTCTTAAGTTCACTTTCCTGGCAGAGTGAAGTTTACATGGTTCATAGTCAGAACTGCAAACTGTGTTTAGATCTAGTTCATCAAATAGCCAAGCTGAGAGGCTAGGCCGATTCTTGGATCAGCTCTGCTAGACACACCTTGTCACTGAGGGCAGTTGCTTATACTCTCTGGGCCAGTGTTCCTATCTGTAGTACAGGAAGGATCTTCCCTCTCCCTCATGGCTTGCCCAGGGCAGGGACTTAGTCATTGTGCTCTTCATACCCAGCTGAATTCCAAGTCAGGAGATGATATGCAATAAATATTTGTTGAATGAATGCTTGACTGATCAAGCCAAAGACACCATCCAAACAAAATTAAGTTAGGCACTGCTGAAATGTCAATGCAAGGCATGATTTAGGATGGAACACAGCCACCTGTGGAAGAACTTGGAGATGGACTCTCCTCACTTCATTCATTCAGAGTAGAGCTTCCTGAGTTACAGGTTCTCAACAGATAAGCCCTCTGGCTTCAGCTGTATTAGGCTTTGAGTTGCCACTTCTCTGCCCCTTGCACTTACTGTCAGTTACTCACATCTTGCACTTAGTCACATCGTGTCCTGCCTTATTCTTGATGTGAGTCCACTGTGAGCCCTCTCTGCAGCTGGATGGTAAGCTTCCTGGGGACAGGAACTGGGTCCCCAGCACTGGGCCATCCACATTAGGGCTCAGTAAACACGGTGCTGACCTATGAAAGGGACTGTCTTGAGGGGCTGTGGATTGTCCTGCAGGGTGACTTCTGTTCTCCTTCAGCCTGGGTAGTTCCTAGGTTTACTTGGGAAGTGCCTGGACCCAAGGAACCAGGGTCAGAGGCAGGACGCCTGACATCTTCAGTAAGGAATGCAAGGTGAGAAGCCAAGAAGAGTCACAAGTGAGGGGTGCAGAGGAAGAAGTTTGGAGGCCACAGGCCCAGACCAGGACAGAGGAAGGGCTCCAGTCTCTGTCGAGGGCACCTGGCTGCCTTGCGTGCGTGCGGGATAGGAAGGAACAAGGCCCTCCATGTCCCGTGGTTTGGTTTCCCCAGCGAGGGAATGGCACGGTTCCCGGCGCCGGACAGCAGAGAGCCCCTCCTTGGGTGTCATCGTTCCCGCAGTGTGCAGAAGCTGCGCGGGGCATACCCATCCTGGCGCCTCTCACAGGCAGCGCCTCCCTGGCTCTGCCCTCACCCCATCCGGCCTCCTCTTCCGCTCCTCCGCGCCCGGCGCCCCGGCGGCCCTGCCTGCCTCCCTCGGCCTCGCAGACTTCCACGCGACGCGAGCCGGCCACTGCGCGGCTTCGCCCCCGCCCTCCCCCGCGCGGGCGCCGGCTCGGCGCGTGCGCAAGCGTGTCCGGCCCCTTCCCCGCCCTAGCGGGCCGGGCCCCCGCCCTCCCCGCAGGCGGACTCGGCCGCTCGCAGGCCGGCCCTGCGCCGGGACCCACCGGCCGAGGAGCCGTCGCGCCGCGCCGCGCCGCGCCGAACCGCCGGGTGCGCCTAGCGGACTGGAGTCGCGCGGACCCGCCCCGCCCGCCCGCCCGCGAGGGTGAGTACGGGCCGGCTCCAGGCCGCGGGGCGGGCGGGGCGCACGGGGGTCCCACGCAGCCGGGCCCCAGCCCCGCGCCGCGCCTTCGGGGTGTTCGGGCCCAGCACGTGGGCGCAGCGCGGGGCGGGGTGGGGCGGCCCCAGCCCTGGGGAGCTGCTCCTTTCCCAGGGTCCCTCTACCTGGACCAGATTTTCGCGGGAAGCTCGATTCTCTTCGCTCCTTGGGAGTGAGCAGGAAGAACAGTCCTCCTTCCTGGAAAGTTTCTCCCCCCGCAGCCCTGCGCCCTGGCTGAAGAGGCTCCCCCCACCTCCAGCATCTTCTGAGTGATGGTTTCTCCTCCCACAACTACCCCCAGCAAGGCCAGCACACGTGGGCTGGCCTTGCTGGAGGTGACAGGTTTTGCAGGGTCCATCTGTGTTCAGGAGTCGAAACATCGCTGAGCAGAGCCCAAAGGTGGGGTTGCCAGCTGGAGGTTGGCCCTGCCCAGGGCGCTAGGGCCACGGGTGGGGGTCTTTGGGCCTAGGCCACTGTGCCTCACAGCTGCCTGGGTGGTGGGCAGTGCGGAGGGTGGGGTTAGGGGATGGTGGGCTAAAGCTGGGGGCAGAGCCCTTGGACTCAGCTGTCAGCTCTGGGTGACTTCTTGGAGCACTTGCTGCCAGGGACCTTCCCGCCAGCCCAGAACTGCCAACATGTTGGCCAGCACTGGCCCCTCTCTGTTCGGAGTCCTGGGGGAGGCCCTGTCTGTGTGGTGTGAGGCCTGACCTGCTGTGGGGGCCTTTTCTGTTCCCCAGACTGGTCCCGAGGGCCTGGCTTAGGGGGCCGCTGCCAGATGGCTGGGGGTGTAGGCAGTTTTGGGTGCCCAGCTGTGGCCTGCCTGACCTCGAGGCCACCCACATGCTGGCACCCCCACCCCAGGCTTCTAGCGGCGCCGTGGGAACAAGGCACAGCAAGGAAGCCAAGTTCAGGCAGACTTATTCTTTGGGGAACCTTGGGAACGGGTCTGGTATGGGCTGGGTTCTCACAAGAGGTGCAAACTAGTGCCACTCTCTTGTGAGCTGTGCAGGACAGTGGCACAGACCCTGCCCTCCCACCCACCTCCTCTAGGCCCTGGCCCTGCATCTGTCAGGAAGATTTTAAATGAGTTGGTATGGGTTATTGTTTTGAAAGATGTCTGGTGGAGGAAAAACTATGTAAATGTTTGCTGTTAGTAATATTTCCCCCACACTCTACTCACCAAAGCTGCTTTATAATTTTAGAGAGGGTGCCTGGGAGGTGCCAGCTGTTTGGGGCCTAGAAATCAACTTGTGGGTTTTTTGCCTGCTGGGGGCTGATGTGGGAATGCCTTGCCCAAGCTGCGGTGGCCCAGGTTCCTCCGATGCATTTCCTGCTCTGCTCCTGCTCCCACCACCAGAGTGCTCCTGGGCCCTGTCCTAGGCTGCCTCATGGGCCCTGGGGTCCATCAAGAAGTGGAGGGAGTTGGGGCCAGCCTCCCAGACTCTAAGATGACACGGAGGTTAGGCAGTGGGTGTAGAAGTTAGAAAAGTAAATTAGGAGTCACCTACTTGGACTTTGGGCTGAGAGAGCATCTTTAGCTTGGGAGTGGGTTGCTGCTCAGAGACAACAGGGCCTTCCCCGTGAGTTGAGGACTCAGGCTGAGGAAGCCCGCGGCGCCTTCTGGGCTGCCTTCCCTCCCTCCATCAGCTCCTTCCCTACCCGGAGCAGTGACTCACTCCCCACTCCTCAGAAACAGTGCCACGGCCTCTCCACCCCGCTGGCCTGTTTAGACTCCTAGGATCCAGTTTTCTGGGTAGAACCAAGAATCTGCTCCTTTCTGGAATTGTAAGAAATCCTGGGAAAGCCCTCCCTTCCTTCACCAGGTAGGAGCATAGAGGCCAGGCCCCTTTCTGTGCTCCAGCTTGAGCTGTGGTCACTCTGTAGTCACCCAGCACTGGCCAGTGTCTCCTCAGAGGCTGCCGCAGAAGTTGTTCCAGAAGAGTTGTGAATTCCTCCTCTCAGAGTGGCTCAAAAGTTTGCACCATGCGGTGCAGGGAAGGGGTCATTCTGCCACAGACTAACACAGTGAGCTTCGTGCCTGCCAGGCTACAGGCCTGGGCTGACAGGGAGAGGAGCCTGCACAGGTGTCCATGGGGTGTGGAGGGTCCTTGGAGGTGGGCCCTGGACACCGGAGAGCAGGGTAGTCAGTGGTGAGGGGTACCCCGCGCTCACGGCACCTGCTCAGCCCTGCGGGCGTGTCCGACCTCTCCCTGCTGCTGGAGGCTCCTGTTGGTTGTTCCTCTGGCCCTCAGGACCTTCCTTACTTCTCAAGACCCGGCGCTTTGCCCAGAAGCTTTTGGTTTCCATGAGGAGGTGGCAATGGCAGGCACACTGGGGGACTATGGTCATTATTTCCCCTCTCTCCTTTGTTGCCCCCTTCCCGCAGGTGTTCAGTGCTTCTGTGTGAGTGTTCTGGGTGCCCCTGCATGGGCTCCTGGCTGTCCTCGGCCTCAGAGTCACCCCGACCCCTACCACACACCAAGGGTGTGTGTGTGAGTCGACTTCATGCTACAGATGGAGGCTCTGGCCGGATGCAGCCTCTAGCGGCATGTGCTGCCCAGGCCCAGCCACGTGTGGTGGGGCTTCTGATTGGAGACCCTGAGCCCGGGGGGCCGTACTCCACCAAGGGGCTGCCTGAGCTGTTGCTTTTCAGGGTAGGAGGGTGTGAGTGTCCAGAGCTGTGGCTTTTCTTTTGGTCCCTTGCCTGGGACGAGGAGACCCACATCCAGGCCACAGCCCCATCTCTGCCCCTGCCCCCAGACTGCCCTGCACAATGACGATGTGATGGTTCTAGACTCTGGAGCCCTGGGCTCTGCTCCTGGCCTGGCAGGGACAAAGGTGCTGCTGCTCCGGCTGAGGTGAGGTGTGGGCCTCGCTAGGCCCTCAGTTTCCCATCTGGCCTTGAGCGCGAGGAGGGCCTAGCTGCAGAAGCCCAATTGCAGCTGGGATCGTAGGATAGTCCTTCTCCCCACCTGAGTTCATCCAAGGATCTTGCTTTGCTGTTTAGAGGACGCAGCTAGGAAGGGTCCAGGGACCAGTGCTGGGTCAGCACACTGGTGTGTTTCTGCCATGGGTCCAAACCTTCCTCCAGGGTGCGGGTTCCAGGCACTGCAGTGATGCTCCTTGTGCCCTGAGTCTGCCCTGTGTCCTCTGCCAGCTACAGCATGTGTGAACATCTGTCCTCATAACAAAAAGGTCTTAGCAAATAACAAAAATAGTTACCACATATCAATCAAGCACTTATTAAAAGGATGGCCCAATAAACTTAAAAAAAAAAAAGATGCGCTAGACACTTTACCACACTTCATGTGAGCCTCACGCCAATGGGCCTATTATTAAGCCCATGTGTAAATGAAGAAATGGAGGCTCAGAAAGATTAAACTACTTGGCCAAGGTCACACAGCTGACCTTGGTCACGTAGCTGAGCTAGGACTCAGATCCAGGCTGGCTTCCAAAACCTGCACTTTTCAGCCCAGTTCCCAACTGCTTCCTGGAGCTTGCCCATCCCCTCCTGTGACAGATGAAGAGGCCCAGGTTCAAAGCTGTAAAGGTGTTTGCTCCAGACCACAGTGTGTTATTGAAGGGCAGAACACAAACCCAGGCTTCTGCTGTCCTGAACCACACACCCTCTCCCTGCCCGTCCCCTGGGCCCAGGCGATGGGTGAGGCAGGGTTCTCTGTTCTCCTCCTTCCCCTCCTCCCTCCTTCCTCCTTCCCTGCCAGCCCCTCCCAGACCCCTCGTCTCCAGCTTTCCTCATAATTGCTTCCATCTGGCCCGCCTGCCTTTCCTATTCCTTGGAAATGCGGCCCTAGCTGCCGCCCACACAGCTGCAAGGCCTCATCGGGCAATCCCAGAGACACGTTGGGAAAGAGAGGGGACTTGCTGAGCATGGGGAACCCAGCCAGGGTGGCAGCTCCTGGCATCTGGCATCTCCAGATTCCTGCCAAGCAGGAGCACCTTTGCAGCCCGGCTCTCCTTGACACCCCATCCTGGGCTCCCCAAAGACCTGATTCCCCACCTAATGTGGCAAGCGCCTCTTCTGCCCTGCAGACAGAACCCAGCAACCACAGCCCTGCCTGTCCCCTAGAGGTTGCTCAGGTCAGAAGGAGGGATGTCTGGCAGGAGAGAAGTAGGGGCCAGCGAGGGCACACCCTGGGTTCTCACTGCTGGGGAATCACTGGGAGGGAAGCGTGTCGGTGACAGAGGCTGGGGGATCGGGGTGCTCTGGGCCTGGGAGAGTGGAGCTGGCTAGTTTCAATTAGTCCCAAGCAATTAACTCACAAACAGAGAGATGAAGCCTCGTATTTTGCCTTGATATAAAATTAGTACATTCTAATATTGCATCTAATACTCTATTGGCTTCCTTGCCAAAGACTCTGCACAGCTGGGTGGGGAGAGAGACGCGTGGGGGCCTCAGTGTGGCCATCTGGAGATTTCAGGTGCCTCTGTCTCTGGAGGGGGCAAGTTCCCCATCATTGGAACTATCCGAGCATCAACTGGTGACCCTGATAGGGGCAGTACAGAGGAAATGCAAGCATTGGCTGAGGCATGTTTGCACACTTTTAAGTCATTTTTCTTCCTGATATTTTAGGATTTTAATGTAAGCTCCAGGAACCTGTCTTGTTCACCAGGCATTATATTCTTAGTGCCTAGAATGATGTCTAGCAAATAATAAGTACTCCTTAAATATTTGCTTGATGAGTGAACAGAAAACGTAGTTCCAGTATTCTAACTTTGTCTTTACTATGTCTTTACTTTGCTTCCTCCTCCTCCTAGAGTGAAGGGAGAAGCGCATCCCTTTTGTCCGTGAGCTGTTTGTCAGAGAAGGGCTTGGCCTCAGCCATGTGCTTCCTCCTTGGGGTTCTCTCTTCCGATGCCAGGGAGTTAGGCAGGAGCCCAGGTGGGGGTGGGCAGGAGTCTGTCCCCTGAGGAGGGCATGCCCCCATTCCACCAAGTCCAGGGTCAGAGGGTCTGTACCTGCCATTCTTTCCAGTAACTTTCAGGTCCCTGTGCAGATTGGTCCTAACCTTACCTGCCGTCCCTCCATCAGACCTCTCCTCCTTATTCAGGACCCAAGGAAGGCACACTGGGTGTGGAACCCTCATTTGGGTGGCATCTTAGAGGGGTTCACCCACCTTTGCTTCAACCTGGACAACTCCCCTTTTATTCCTTCTACATATTGGGTTTCCACTTAAAATATCCTTTGAAACTGGGACAGAGGGTTTCTTGGCTTTAAATTTTTCTTTGAAAACCCTCGTTCAGCTCTAGTGAGACTGCTCTCATTTTCCTGCTGGCATGCCATGTGTATTCCCACTGCCTTGCTTTGCTCCCACTGTCCCCTAGGTGGCCTGGGCACTGTTAGTAATGACCCTGCTAAATGGCAGGTGTCCTTCAGCATCACCTGGAGCCCCTGTTCTGTGGATCCTCCATGACTGCCTGGCAGCCTCACTTCCTCCTCCTGCATTCCCTCCTCCCCGCAGGTCCCAGGCCTGTGGCAGGGAGGGGACCCTCTGTGGGATGAGCCCAGAGTGGACCTCAGTGGGGCACAAGCTGAACCAAAGGGCAGGGCCCTGGGGTGGTGGTGTGGTGCAGTGGTAGCCTTGGGCAGAGCACACCTTTGTTGGCCTCCATTTCCTCCTGGTGGAAATTAGCACTTCTTAATTAGATAGGGTTTCAGATAACGCCGGTGCCTGGGATCCAGTGCTCTATAGATGCTGGCTCCCTTGCTCTTCCAGGGTGGGGCCTAGAGACTGTGAAGCATCTACTTTCCGTCACTCTCCAGCAATGTGACCTCAGGCAGGTCTCTGGCCACCTCATAGGATTGTGATACACAAATGAGAGAAACATTTTTCAAGCTGGGAGAGGCCTCACTAGTTGGTAGGGCAGGACCTGCAACTGTCTTACCCTGGCGTCCGTAGCACCTGGCACCCACTGGCGCACAGTAGCTGCTCCGTAGATACTTCTTTCTGCAAATGAAGGAGTAGAGACTCAGAAAAGTAATTTACTTGTTCAGGGTCACAAAGCATGTTTCTCTGCAGGCAGGGAGGAGGCAGGAGACTGCCCCGTTGGGCTAAGCCGGAGGCGTGCCCTGGTTCTCTGTCCCTTCATCCCCCTGCCTTCCCATCCAGCCTGTCTGTTCTCTGGCCCCAAAGATCTGGGATTGTTGAGGCTGAAAGCCCCTGGGGCATGGTGGGCCCATCGGACTGGGTAGGCTAAGAGGAGTGGTCTGAATGTCCCCCAAGCTGGACTGGCTGGCTGGGAGGGCCAGGTCTGAGGAGTGGCAGAGGAGAGGTGTTCATGGAGCATGGGAGACTCTTCTTTCTCCGGCTTCCTGACCTTCCCTCTTTTCCGTCCCCTCTTTGGTCCCATTCTCTGCTCTTTTTTCCACACCTTTCTGTTTTCCTTCTCTTTTCCCCTTGATTCTCTCCCCGTCTTCAGCAATCTGTTCTTTCTTGTTTAGTCTCCTCTCCTTTCTCTCCTTCCCCTGACTCTCTGACCCTCCCATCCCCAGGCCTCAGCATTCGGTTGTCCTCTTAGTGGCTGCTGGCCCTGGGGTGGCTGGGTTGGGCTCCCTGAAGCACCGGGCCTGTTCACAGGAGCCGTCACTGGGAGCCCCAGGGACAGGTGGCAGGCTCTCCCGTCGGCAGCTCCAGCACTATAGAGGGAGCTTGGCTCTTCCAGCAGCGGCGTTTGGGAAAGGGACTGTCCTGCCCAAGGTGTGCAACACTTTGATCTTCAGCTCAGCTCCCTGGGCCCTCACCCATCTCCTTGGCACCTTCCTGGACAGGAAGGCAGGATCTCGGCCTTCTGGAACTCGCTGGCAGTTTCTCTGCTTCTGACCGGCACCCTCCACCCTCCTCTCTGCAGACCTCGAGCTCTTTCCCAGAGAGGTCCCTGTTAGGACGGAGGGAGTTGGCCAAAGCACAGAGGAGATTTCTGTTCACACCCCTTCCAGGTGAACACAACAGCTGCTTGTGCTTGGGCTGATGCATGTCTGTGTGTGTACACACATGCCTAGAAGTGTGCAGCTGAATGTGCAAGAGAAAATACATGGGCACGTATCCTCGTGTGGACAGGAACGTGGGGTGCAGCTGTGTAGGCGCACCCTTGCAGGCCTCGTGCTGTGCTGCCCAGCCCTGGCCCAGAGATTGCTTCTGTGGTGTTTGTGACCCTGACTTTGCACTGTGGCTTTGTCCTGTCTTAGGGGCCAGCTGCTCCCCTGCTGTGGTCCCATACAGTGGTGACTGATCCCTGGCCACCCATTCAGCTGCCTGGGGACCCTGGGGCCAGTGTTTGTCCCTAATCTCCCAAAATGGAAGCTTGTAGGGGCTCCCTGCCCAGAGTCTCACCCTTGCCAAGGCAGAGGGAATAGGGAACAGCTGCATTGGCCGAGTCTGGCTCCGTATGGATTTGGTTTGACAACAAAGCTCTGTCTGTGTGTTCTCAGGCCCGTTACATAACCGGGGAAGAAAGGAGGAGGAGGTGGAGATGGGGACCAGGAGACACCAGGATGGGATGGCTGGAACAGAGATAGGGCCAGGAGGAGGGGAGGAGGACAGAGACCATTGAGAGGAAGAGAAATGTTGGTCTGGACCTCACGTTTGCACTTCCTCCTCGTGGGGTGGGAAGGGGAGAGCTCCCAGGTCCCCTGGCCTGAGCCTGTTGGTGCTCTGTCTTCATCTCCTTTGCTCTTCCCACCAGGCCTGGACTGGCTGAGGAGGGACTGTGGGCCTTGTCTGGAGTGAGGCCAGGTAGGGTTTGGGGCTGGGCCTGAGAGGCCAATCCTTGGCCCCACCTGTAACTGCACAAGTTCCATGAGAGGAATCCTTCCCCTCCCTTGCCTTGGGCTCCTCTTCCCCCCTGGTTCCAGAGCTCCTCCGACCCTCCTTGGTAGTGCTCAGGAGGGCGACCAACTGCAGCCTACGCTATGCCTGGCCAGGCTGGTCCCAGGGCCCCTTCCCAGCTCCTTGGGCCAGCTCCCATCCAGGGCACCCAGCCATGGGCCTTGGCCACCCACCTTGGAGGCCCTGTGGCCCTGCTCCCTGCACTCCACCCTCAATGGGCAGACATGCTCTTGTCACCGTCACTGTCCCTGCCGCCGTCCAAATGGAGTGAGAGCAAATGTTCTCTTTGTGGAGCAGCTGGACTGACAGCCCAGCAAGGCCAGGTGAGCTGGCCGGTCTTGGGTGTGTTTCTGGGCAAGGTTGGGGGCTACCAAGTACTGGTGCCTTGACCCTTCAGCTCCTCCTGGGCTGGAGGAACAGGCAGTCATATGAGGCCAGGAGTGTTGGGGCCTCTGGGCTAGTCCACCTTCAGATGGGGCTGGGGGACTTGCTTTCTTGGGTTTTCTCAGTGCCTGCCCTATCTCTGTGCCTCAGTTTCTCTGAGTTGTTTCTGGCACCAGGCTTCCTTGGGAAGAGCATCTGGATTTATACTCGCTGTAGGATAGTGCTAGTCCCCAGGCTGCATTGGATCAAGGGGCCATGCCCTCCCAACTTGAGAATAAGAACTGTTCTTAAGTTCCTAAAAGGGTAGGGAGGAGGGGGTGGCTGGCCAAGGCCTCAGATAATGCCGGACTTGGGGGCCTAATGGGTGACAGAAAACTCAGGATTCTGGCACATGGGGTGACCCCTGGCACAGCCCTCAATGATGTAGGGTTTCTGCGTGGGGGTATTCTGTAAGACCCTGGGCTGACTGCTCTGTGGAGAAGTGGGTGTGGGCGCAGCCCAGACCTGCTGAACCAGCCCCAGTCTCTGGAATCCTCTGTCCCCAGGACCTGACCGGCCTGAGTCTTGCCTGCCCATCCCCTCACCCAGGTGTGGGTGCTGGATGATCCTGAAATTGCTGAGGCCTCAGGGCCTGAGCCCAGAAGGTCTGAGCAGACTGACGGGGCAGCTGGGGGAGGGCCTCGGAGGTTCCGGATTTGGGTGGTGAGTAGGCCAAGAGGCTAGTCCCTGTGACGCAGACTAGGACAGGTGCAGAGAGGCTGGGACAGGCAGGAGGATGGTGAGTGTGTGCTGCAGGGGTGCCGGGGCAGGGAGTGCCCTACACGGGCAGACTGGGCTGTATGCTTGGCCAGGGCCACAGACTGCCCCAGAACACTTCCCAGCCTGGCAGGGACACCCAGTGGGGCTGTCTGTGTGGCTTGGGCTCCTGCTGAGGGCCTCTGTCATGCATCTTCCTCCCCTTCACTCTCCTGGGGGCCCCTGCTTCTCCCTTACAACCCCAGCCCCACGTACTCCTGAGCATGACAGCCCTGCGGGAGCCCAGTGGTCCTGGGTCCTGGGTCCTTGGCTGGTGGGGGAAAAAGGCTTCCCTTTCCCCAACTTCTAGCTGAAGAGGCCCTGAGGGCTGGCATGGCCACTCCCTGCTCCTCTGAGGCCCAGGCTGCCTGGCTGATAGCTCCAGGGACCTGTGAGCTGACAAACAAATGCTGCAGGAGCAGAGCTGAAGTGGCAGGCCAGTGGGCCGGAGGGGACACACCCAGCTGCTCAGCCTGCTCCCCAGCCACAGAGGGATGGGGGAGCACAGTGCCCTGGCCGAGGGAGCCCCTCAGGCCCCAGGAGCTGTATGTGGGGCTGGGGTGGGGTGGGGTGGGCAGGGAGGGAGGAGGGCTGGGGAGCTGAGAGAGGGAGTGCAAGTCTGTGCAAGTGTGAGTGTGTGTGGAGGGGCCGCCGTGTTCCAGAGTGGGCCAGTGTGTGTGCACAGAGCAGCCTGTGCAGGTCAGAGAGCTGGGAGGGTCCGAGTGTGAGTGTGGGTTACCGGGACAGAGGAGAGTTGGCTTGGCAGGGGCTGCCTGCGCCTCCTGGCTCTGGGGCGTGCATGGGGCTGGGGTGCTGAGACAGATCCACCATGGGGGCTGGGGGATCCCCAGGCCAGAGGTGGCCCTGGGTCACCTCTGATCACCTGAGCCCCAGCCAGCCCCTACCAGTGTTCCTCCTGCCCCCCAACCCAGGGACCATCACTGAGAGACCCAGGGGCCAGTCTTCTGCGGTAGCTGCTGGATTACTGGCCATCCCTCCTGGTCCCTCAGGCCTGCCCTTCCTTTGAGGGAAGCCAGTGACCATGGGGACACTTCCCCAAGCGGGCCTCCCTTGCCACCATCTGTGTTCCAGGGCACAGGCTGCTGCAGGGGGTGGAGGTCTTTTTTTTTTTTTTTTTTTTTTTGAGACAAAGTCTCACTCTGTTGCCCGGGCCAGAGTACTGTGGTGTCAGCCTAGCTCACAGCAACCTCAAACTCCTGGGCTCTAGCAATCCTACTGCCTCAGCCTCCTGAGTAGCTGGGACTACAGGCATGCACCACTATGCCCAGCTAATTTATTCTATATATTTTTAGTTGTCCAATTAATTTCTTTCTATTATTAGTAGAGACGGGGTCTCGCTCTTGCTCACGCTGGTTTCGAACTCCTGACCTTGAGCCATCTGCCCACCTCGGCCTCCCAGAGTGCTAGGATTACAGGCGTGAGCCACCGCTTCCGGCCAGGGGGTGGAGGTCTTGATTCTCCTTCCGGCCCCCACTCTAACAGGTGCTGCTCCCCCTCCAGTGAGCCCCCTGCCCTTCCACACTCAGCCCCTCAGCCCTGCTCGGCTCCTAATAGGAATTCGGGTGAGGACCCTCCCCTGCCCACATCCACAATCCTCCTTGTTCCTGAGCCACCAGCATGGGCCACACTGTGTGTCTCAGTGCTGAGCAGGGGTTCTGGTGAGTGGAGGAGGGACTGGCTGTAAGTGCTGCAGAGAGAGGGTCCCTACCGGGACTAGGCAGGGGGAGAGGATTCTGTGTCCAACTCTCTGCTGCTGCCACACACTCAAATATAGACCTGAGAGCCGCATTCCTGGGCTCTCCCATGGGGCAAAGCTGGAATTTCATGCACCTCTGTGGACATCCCGGGACTGAACATTTCCCTACACTGTCCCTGCTTGGGGATTTGGGAGTGCCTGCCCTGGATAGGGATGTGAACTCTGCAGAGGGAGCGCTGTGCTGGAAATAAGGGACCACTCCGGTGAGGGGTTCCTCCCTGTGGGCAGAGCGTGGTGGTGCAAGGGATGCTGCCCATGGGAGGGGCACATCTCTGGCTCAGACTGAGAGGATCTTTGCCCTTTGGGGTGACTGGGTCAGGTGGGACTCTAGAAGTTGCCTGGGGAAGTGAGGGAGGGGAGAGTGCCTTCCCCAAAGTGGCCGCCTCCCTCTGTCCCCTCCATGTGCCTCCCTACCCCGGCAGTGAACTCTGGAGTCTGGAAGGTGGATCTGCCTCAGGGCAGGGCAGAGTGTGGGTGGCAGTGCCCCATGTGGCATAGGGACTGGACCCAGTGGGCAGGAGGAGAGGTGAGTGGGGTTGCAGTCGTGCTGGGAGCAGTGGCTGAAGACCCCTCCTCTTGCTGGGCTGGGGCAGACCTTGAATGGAGAGTGGCTGCCAGGTGCCTGTGGAGGGCAGGGCCAGGTGTCACTGTCAGCTTCCAGATGCTGTATGCTTGCCCTGTGCCCAGCCTACACTGAGGCTGTGGACTTAATTACCAGGGTGTGGTAATTAAGCACCTTCTCAATTGCGTTTGAGAAGGTGCTACTACTACCCATTTAACAGATGAGAGATTAAGTACTTGATCAGGGCCACCTGGTCAATGCCTGGGCAGTCCAGACTGCCTTGGGACAGCTCATCCCAAAGCTCATGAATGGCACAGAGTGTAGGGGTTAAAAGCAGTTCAGATTTAGACTGCTCAAGTGTAAATCCTGCCTCTACCACTTCAGAGCTTGGGACCCTTAATTTCCTCTCTTTATGCCTCAGTTTCCTTATCTGTACATAAGAATAAAAGAGTGGTACTATTTTGCATGAAGTGGTTCCAGATTTAATGGGATTATGCACAGTAGCTGCATAGATGTTCTAAAAAGGAATCTAGTGGTGTCCATATGTGTTAAGACCCTGCAGTGTCTTTTCATGACACCTGGAATGAAATGCAAGCTCCTTGGGCTGCCCTGCAATGTCCCACACACCTGGCCCCTGGCCTCCCTGGCACTGCCTTTGGCCTGTGTTCACTGTCTGCTGTCACATCAGACTTTCTGTCCCTTACATTTGACAAGTGCAGGGTCTCTGCCCTTCTCTCAGTCTGGAACCTTCTGTGCCCCCCCCCCACTACCCACTTTCCCATGGCTGCCTTTCATCTGGGTCTCGGGCCAAGAGTCCTCTCCTCAGAGGGTCCTAAGTGCTCAGTCGCAAGAGAGCTGCCTGATCACTCTGCTGCCTTGCCCTGTGTTAGTGACCTCGTAGCATGTCTCATCATCCCATGGTCTCTGTCATTTCTTGTCTGTCTTGTGTCTGTCCCACTGAGGTGTAAACACCCTGAATGCAGCCTCATCATCTTGTTCTCTGCTCTGCTGTACAGCCTGAAACAGTGCCCTGCATGCAGCAGGCCCGTGGTCCTTATAGCTCCTGTCTCTGCTGTCCTGCACAGCCTTATTGTGTCCCAGGAGGCGTTGGAATGGGGTATTATTCCAGACTAGCCCTTCTGAGGAGCAAGTAGGCAAGGAGGGGCATGTCTTTCCGGGCTCTGCTTGGACCACACGTGGTTAGTCCTCTGGGTGAGCTCACTTTAGAGTGCTGGCCTGCTGCCTTCGAGTTAGGGAGTGGATACAGCTGGACCAAAGGTGGCAGGAGCCAGTTCTGCAGAAGTCACACCTGCTTATAACAAGGGTATCCTTGTGAGCTCAGGGGAAATGACGTATAGAAAGGTAAACACTGATGGGCTGGCTCTGCCAGCTTCTCCACAGATGCTTCGGGCAAAACTCTGTGCACACCCAGATCTTTGCACTGAACTGTTTTTAACTTGAAGTGAAGTGGAGGGAACAAACTATTCTGGTTTTTTTGTTTTTGTTTTTTTTTGAGATAGAGTCTAGCGCTGTCCCCCCACATTACTTAGAGTGCAGTGCCATGATCCTAGCTCACTGCATTGCCAAACTCCTGGGCTCAAGCGAGCCTCCTGAGTAGCTGGGACTGCAGGAGTGTGCCACCACACCTGGCTAATTTTTTTCTATTTTTGATAGAGATGGGGTCTGGCTCTTGTTCAGTCTGGTCTTGAACTCCTAACCTCAAATGATCCTTCCGCCTTGACCTCCCAGAGTGCTAGGATTCCAGGCGTGAGCTGCTGCACTCGGCCCAGGAGTAAACTATTCTAAATGAGTAGTTGCTGCCAGTCTATATAGAACTTTTGTGTAAATTAGGAATAGTAACCCCTCCAGTTGGACAAGCTTCCATCAAGGCTACAGTTGGGCAGAGGGAGGACTGGACTTTAGCCCTACTGGCCTCGCTGGCCAGGCCGTGATCCAACAGTGAGCATTTTGTGCCCAGTGGCTCAGCCTCCGCTGTTTTCCGTCCTCAGCGTAGGACACAAGGAGGGACAAGAAGGGCAGGTCTGTGAGAATGGTGGGGGATGCATGTTCTGGGGTCTCAGAGCAGCCACTTCTGTTTCTTTAATAATAATCCTTGGAGCTATGTTCTCCTGCAGGTGCAACCACCCTTCAAGACAGTGTTTTTTTTTTTGTTTTTTGTTTTGAGACAGAGTCTCACTCTGTTGCCCGGGCTAGAGTACCCTGGCGTCAGCCTAGCTCACAGCAACCTCAAACTCCTGGGTTCAAGCGATCCTTCTGCCTCAGCCTCCCGAGTAGCTGGGACTACAGGCATGCGCCACCATGCCTGGCTAATTTTTTCTATTTATTTTTAGTTGACCAATTAATTTCTTTCTATTTTAAGTAGAGATGGGGTCTCGCTCTTGCTCAGGATGGTTTTGAACTCCTGACCTTGAGCGATCCTCCCACCTTGGCCTCCCAGAGTGTGAGGATTACAGGCGTGAGCAACTGCGCCCGGCCTATCTTGACATTTTTTAAGCCAAACCTCTTTCTAAAATTATCAAACCATCCTTTGCTAGCATTAAATTCTCCAGCTTTAGATCATTCACCTTCCTTTTGCTTTAAGTTGTCACATAATGACTTTGCTT
>CAUYRT010097038.1:0-10587 GCA_963574885.1 Lepilemur ruficaudatus
GAATTAAACGAATATGAGAAGAGAAATAGTTTCTAAGCTTGCCTTTCTTTGCTGTCACGACATAAAGGCAAACCATTTCTACACCATATTTTTATGTCTGATGAAAAATGGATTCTTTTTGACAATTGCAAGAATTTGGCACAATGGATGGATAAAGATAAAGTGCCAAAACACAGTCCAAAATTAAATATCATGAAGAAAAAGCTAATGGTGTCTGTTTGGTGGTCCAGCACTGGTATTATCCACTATAGCTTCATGAAACCTGGTCAGTCAATGACAATAGATGTCTACTGCAACCAGTGGGACAAAATGACGAGGATGCTTGCAATTAAGCAGCCAAGATTGGCCAATAGATACAGGCTAATTCTCTTGCAAGACAATGCTTGATCACATGTTGCACACACAATGCTGCTCAACCTGTGAAAGCTAGACTTGGAAACTCTCTGTCATCCACTATATTCACCAGACCTTGCCCCAACTGACTACCACTTCTTCCAGGCTATGAACAGCTTCTTGCAAGGAAAAATATTCAGTTCTCAACAAGCTGTGGAAAACCGCCTTTTGCAATGTCATTGCCACTTGACCTCCAGGCTTGTTCACTGCTGACATAAACAAGCTACCTTTAAGATGGCAAAGCTGTGTCAATATTTTAGGTGCATATTTTGATTAATTGTACTTCTTCTTTTTTGAGGTATAATAAACTAAACTTTTGATTTGAAATTGGACATTTCAGATTTAATGACCTAATGTTCTTCTCCCTCCTATTCTCAAGTCATTATTTTCCCATCTCTTTTCTCTTCTCTAACCTCATTAAGTCTACTACATTTTTTGTCCTTCATTAGCATTTTTCTTGTCACTCTATCTGTTTCTTTAATTTACAAGAAAATTATTGCATCTCTAAAATTGCTGGAGCTATATAAAATGACAATATAATTGTATGTATAACTAAGTAATAAGAAAACGACTAGGATTTAGGGATTTACTATGTATCAGACACTGTGCTAAATGCTTTACATGCATATCTCATTTCATTGTCTCTTAGACTAAATGCTTAACACTGGGTGTGGGAGAGAAGGATGGGGAGGGGCTTTGCTTTATAGTATTTGCTGATTTCTGTGGTGTAAATATTCCTAACTTAGCCAATTCCAAGCTCCAATGCTACATCACCAAATGTGGTGTTAGAAAGAATTGCACAGTAGCATTTAGAACACAGATTTCCACTGCACAGACAAAATAGACACAAATAACTTCAAGAGCATAGCTATTATTAAAATGGAGTAAAAGAATTAGTGTGTGACCAATTTTGATACTTTTTAACATTTGTTTTTAATATAATTTAATTGAATATTTTTATTTAATTATATATAATATAAAATGATTGTAACATTTGAATTTATAATTTAATTGAATTAAATTATAAAATGTAATTAAATTTCATAATATTATAAAATCTATTTTTTATATGATATCCATGTTTACAAACCAGATCAAATGATTTATAATTGTCTCACAAGTCTGTGTAAGTCATTGCCAACATACAACTGGTACTATATAATTTTCTTTTTAACAAGTAGAGAAAGTACCATTTGATCCAGAAATCCCACTACTGGGTATCTACCCAATGGAACAAAAGACATTCTATAATAAAGACACCTGAACTTGAATATTTATAGCAGCACAATTCACAATTGCTAAGATGTGGAAACAAACCAAGTGCCCATCAATACATGAGTGTATTGATTGAGATTAAGACAATGTTTTATATGTATACCATGGAATACTACTCTGCCACAGGACACAATGTTGGACTAACACCTCTTGTATTATCCTGGATGGAGCTGGAGACCATTTTCCTAAGTGAAGTATCCCAACACTGGAAAAACAAGTGCCACATATACTCACCATCAAATTGGTGCTAATTGATCAACACTTAATGTGCACATATGAAAGTAACATTCCTCTGGTATTAGGCAGGTGGGAGTGGGGAGGAGGAGATGGGTATAGTCACAACTAATGGGTGCGGTGCACACTGTGTGGGGGATGGGCACATTTGTAGCTCTGATTCGGGCATTGCAAAGGTAATATACGTAATCTCACATTTGTACCCCTGTAATATTCTGAAATAAAATGAAATAGATAAAAAGTAAACAAATGCTATTATAGATTTAGAGTGCCTCTCAGTAGAGCACTCTAGTAGTGCCCCTCTTAGTAGTGGATCCAAAACTTTCAAAGAGATAAAAACATAGTTTTCCATCCAGAGTCTACTGAGTTATTGTCGACATATATTAACCCTATGAGGAAAAATTAAAACATATTAATAACAAATTAGCTAACTATCATAGAGCTAGTCAATCAAAGACTCTATATTTGAACTCATATCCCTTACTTCAAAGATGGATTTTCATTTTAATATTCCAAACTACCTCAAGAAATAAGGACAAAGACAGAAATAGGTAGTTAGATGCAGGAGCTATTTTCAAAAACTCAGAGTTGGCCGGGCAGTGTGGCTTATACCTATAATCCCAGCACTTTGGGAGACTGAGGCAGGAGGATCACATAAGCCCAGGAGTTAAAGGTTGCAGTGAGCATGATGACACCACTGTACTCTAGCCCATGCAATAGAGTGAGACTCTTTCTCAAAGAAAAAAAAATATATCAACCCAAAGTTACTATTACCATATTACAAAACTAGATATGAAATAAGCTATTACCTTTCTGAGATCTAGGTAACCACAGACACAACCTAAACTATTCAGTGATTTTAAAATAAAGGTGGTTTAGGTTAATCAGTTAGTTTTCAGAAAACATACTAAACTATTTTGAGAAGTAGTTGAACAATTGAAGGGGAGAAGAAAGCTAATGGTCAAGCTACCTTCCTCCCAAAGCTTAACATAATTTAAAAGAATAAACAACTTTCTACTTCAGCAACTTAATACATTCACTTCCTTTGCTACACTCTTTCATTTTTTTAAATAAATTTGTCTTGCTCAAAGTTAAGCTAAATAAGCAATGTTTATTTGACATCATTGTCAAATATCCTTTATTCCAGTACCTATGGGATTGTAAGTTGGGTTCTGAGGAAAGCGAGCTCTGAGATAGAATTTTGTATGCAGCATGTTTATATTAAGGACTCAGTTGGAATCAACACCATTGGTGGGAAGGAGGAAAGAAGGTGGACAAAGGGAGAGGTCAAGTTGTAATGCATATGTGGGAGCAGCTGGGGCCCTCCCACAGCAAGTCCAGTGCTAGATTGGCCCTTCAGAGTTGTCCCAAATTAGACCCAGATGATCAGCCCATTATACTCCCTCATTGATTATTTATAGGATGGATGGCCTTGATCAAGGTGGCTCTCTGCACCTTGAAAGCAATCCTTGAAGGAGGTGAAAGATGCCTGCTAACAGAACTCCCAACAAGAGGGAAACAGTTCCATCAGTGAAGGAGATCTGGGTGTCACATCACAGTGTCCACCAGTGTCTACTAGCTGTCACAAGTATGGGGAACCTGTGGCTTTAAGGCCACATGTGGCCTTCTGGGTCTTTAAGTGAAGCCTTTTGACTGAATTCAAATTTTACAGAAAAAAATTCTTTTATTTTTATTAATACATTTTTGTTTGTCTTTTATATTTTTATTTTTTAAATAAATGTATTAAAATACCAAAGAATAAAATACATTTCAATCAAATAATGTTCTTAGATTGACAGGCACAATTAGAACATGAGTAAGCCATAGGGCTAAACTGATGGTTGCTATGCTCATGATTTAGTTCTAACTTTACCTGTGGCACTGGTGTCACTACTGCCCAAGGCTGGTTGGCAAGATTTTATGAGGGTTGAATATGCCAATCTATTATCAGCTTTTGACAACAGTGCACTATGTTTCTGTTTGAAGTGGAATTTGTGAATAGTTGCACAGATGGACAGTATTTTTAAATTCTGTCTGCTTAACAGCCCGTCATGTCAAAGAAGACCAAGAGAACACTGAAGGAAGGAAACAGATTTTTAAATGAGGATTGGGAATTATATTATCTTGTTCCTGCTAAAGATGAGATGATTTGCTTGCTTTGATATCAACATTAAAGAAACTCAATGCCCATCAGCATTGTAACACTCATAAGGACCACAAGTATTTTAAATTAGATGGAGAGGCACAAAAGATTGCATTGCAAAAATTAAAAGATGAAAGCAAAAGCAAAGACAATTCTTTCAAGCAGCAATAAGACCTAAAAATAATGCCACCAAAGCAACTTATAAAGTAGCTTATATACTTGGGGGAAAAGAGAAGCTATTTGCTGATGTAGAAATTGTGAAAGAATGCATTGTTGAAGTTGTAGGATGCTTAGATTAGACCCCAATAACATTTCAAAGTACAAACAACTGCCTCTTTCAAGAACCATAACAATTGGCAGCATGAATTAGCCTTCAAATTAACAGAACAACTTCATGCAATACTTAAAAGGAAAATATATATTATCCAATTGCTTTGAATGAATCAACTTATACTACTGACTTGGTGAAGGTTTTATACTTTATTCGGGTCATACCAGAAGATTTTATTCACTACAAAGAGTTACTCATTTTGGGCACTCTTGCTAATAGAACACAGGGAGTAGATATCTTCAATAACTTTCAAGATAAATGTCGTGAAGTTGGACTGAAGTTGGTAAATATAGTGAGTGTATGCACAGATGGTGCACCTTCCATGACAGGAAAACATGAAGGGTTTATTGCACAGATTTAAAAAAAAGTATTGACAGATCCAGATGCTCTCATTTCTTTTCCTTGTATCTTGCATCAGCAACATCTCTGTGCCAAAGCTACTTAATTTTAACTGACACTTTGCAACAAGTTATAAGTATTATTAACTATATTCAGGCAAATGTAATATGGCATCATCAGTTTCATTGAACTCAACTTTAGCATGTTGTGAAAGATGAGGTATTTAATGTTGATTTGCCATACCATTCTAGAGTGTGTTGGCTATTGCAGGGACAGGTGTTACCCAGGAGTTTATCTCTGTGAGAACAGATAGTTACATTTTGTGAAGAACAGAATCAGCAATGTGAATTATTGAAACAAAATTTCTATAGTAATGCAGCATTTCTGTGTGATATCATGTCAAATCAAAATTACTTGAATATTTCTTTGCCAGGTAAAACTAAGTCTACATATGATCCGAGGCAAAAAATCCAAGCATTTTGAAAAAACCTATCTCTTTTCAAAGCAGTTCTTCTTCAAAAGAAAATGTTGGATGAACGTTTTATGGAAAATGTTAGCAAAGGTCATTGATGAGCTGCTGCCTTATATATGAGAATCATTTGAAGATGTTTTAAACCTATTAATTGGAGAATACAATGAAAGGTTCACTGACTTTGAGAATCATGACATTACACTCATATTAGCATTTCAGCCTCACCTAGTTGATATCACCAAGGCACCTAAAGAACTACAGATGAGATTGATTGAGCTCTCAGTAGATGACATTTTAAAGCCATTGTTGTATGCTAAGAAAGATCCATTTGAATATGGAAAAATGCAGTACAATAATCATGGCTTCTGCAACATGCCCAAACAATGATTTGTTGCTTTTCAACCACTTACTGCTGTGAATCTACATTCTCCTACCTAACCCAAATCAAGATTCTGTTAAGGTCACAAATGACTGATACCCATCTAGAGGACCAACTGAAACTGTGGACCTCCATGTTGCAACTAAATATTCAAATGCTTTCTAACAAAAAAAGCTAACAGAAAAGCTTTCTAAACAACAAAGTCATTAAGAGGTTAGTCAACTTTAAGATTAACAAATAGTTTACATTTTTGAAATAATTAAGTACATAGTAGATTTTTACAAATTAATGTACATTTTTAAGTCTATCTAACTGAAGTTTCTTGAATGCAGCCTTATTTGATTATAGCTAAGTTAATGTGTCCTTCCAACATGAAATTGTCCCCATCCCCGATCTATCATCATACTCGAGAAAACTTACACTGGCCTTTGGGAGATCCTTTAATCCAACTATACATTTCATGGCCAAACCTGTTTTCTATTCGTCCTCCAGTAGAGTTCATTCTCTGCTGTCCTATTAATTTTCACTGGTCCCCTATTTCCCCATTCTTTTTTCTTCGTCCTTACTTTTTGTCATCTCATTGTCTGAGCAAATATTAATCTCAAGCTGTGTGCCTTATTTGTCTGGTCTGCTCTGATTTTGAAAACTTCTGTGCAACATCACACCCTGCATTTTCAAGGATAGTCTCAATTGCAGGCTATTGCACGTTTTTATTATAATAATGCAATTTATAAATATATGGCAATAAAATCTAATTTGTCTTCTCTTATAAAAACATAATGTGTGTGTATATGCCCACATGAAATCACAAATGAGAGAAACAGCATATTTAATGTCATTTTCATTGACTTGATGATTGTGAAACATGGCCACAACATTTCAAATTGTATTTACAGTAAATAGACAAGCATATTCATTATTAAGTTGAAGTATACAATTATTGTCAGGTAAGTTTAGATTCTCAGCCATTTTCAGGAAAAAGAACATATTGTTGTGTGAGTTATTTGCATCACAAGTACTTCCTAGAATGGTAGTATACAGAGAAAACATTAAAACAATGTTCTGTCAAATTTGCCAAGTTTCTACTAGGATTATAATGTGACACACAGCTGAGACCCTATGTATTCACATGAATGGACTCTCAAGCAGCGGAAACTCTAGGGGTGATTTTCTGATTATTTTCCTAACAGTCAGTGCAACTCAGAAAAGATCACCCACTGGGCCACCTTCTGAGAATTTTAGCAAAAGAGTATTTCTCAAAGAGAGAGTGTCAAGATGCACTTCATATGTATTAGTGGAGAATCTTTTGAGAAGAAATAGACTCATATTCCTGTGAATGCTGCAATGACAGCCTTTGCTCATAATGCTAGCAGGGGATTAAATGTCACTTTCCCCTGGGAAGTGTCCTTAGTGTATTTTAGTATGCAGTACATCCCAGAGCAGGAAGGTTTTAGAAAGATAACAATGCTGTGAAATATGCTCACCTTCTTCCCCTCTTTTAACTACACCAAATTCTTTATGAAGAGAGGGGAAGAAAAAAGGAAAAGTCTTAACAATTTGTTCAATTCCAGAGCTGAAAATATTTACTACCCCCATTATGTTCTTGGCAGATCTGGTATGTAGACAATTATATAGTCATTCAATATGATGAAAATGTACAAAAAATGGCTTCTGTTCTTAAAATGGAATACTACGAAAATGTAAAATAACTCTAATTATGATGGAAAATCAAATATCACTTAAAAATAATTATCTGTATGGCATTTTTTTTAATCCAGGATATTATGAAGGTACAAATGTTTTGATTACATGTAATGCATTTGCCTCCCCCAAGCCAGAGCTACAAGCATGTCTCTGTATGGCATATTTTTAAAATCAGATTCCCCTACCTCCTTAAAATATTTTAAGCTTTGTCTGTCCATGCTTACTCTATGTGACTACTTTGATTAAGAAACATGTTTATCTTGTAACCAAAGAATTTTAAATATTGTTCATGAGGATTAAAGTCGAACATATACAAAAAATGAACTTCTGAATGGTTCCAACCTTTTTTAAATGTATTTAAAAGTTGGTTTGTGCTTACAATATTATTATATAAGCCTTTTTCTTTGGGCTTTCTTGTTGAATCTTAAAAGTTGCAAATGTATTCTGGAGCTGCCACTGGAAATGAAATATTCCATGCAAAAGGACAAAACAAAGTAAAAAGATTAAAATCAAAAATGCTTCCAAAGTCTAATGCTGAAATTTCAAATGTAATTTAATAAGATAAACATGTATCTCTATTGCAACACTTTATCCTCTTTATAGAACCTTAAATTAGTATCTTTGGGAAAACTTGGTTGAGAATAATACATTTTTGTTTAAATATATTATGTCTAATATATTTTGCTCATCATTTAGAAACAAAAGGAATTGTGTTGTGGGAGAAATTGTAATTCAGATGATAAATTTGGAGGTTTCTTGTTTTATAGCATCTAAATTATGCATATTTTTGTCAATACAATCCATCACATAGTGATATGTAAGAAATAATGTTTCAATATATAGTAAAAAAATCATGTGTGTGTCCAATTTGATTATACAAGGCACTTAAGCTCCTTGGGGGAACATTTTTCAGGATCAACTTGAGAGTTTACTATGTAGTTCTGAATTTGAAAGAAGGTTTTATAGAAATTAAGAAATAAATATTTTGGATTATTTTTTAAAACTGTAATTCCAATAGATAGATAGTTGATTAAGTTCCTTTAAAATGTACAAGCCAAACTTAGAGACAGTCGGGATTATTAAAATGGATAAAATATTCATTTTCTCACGGCAAACATATGAAATGCATAAAGAATAAACAAGTCTTATTTGATTATGTGTGCTGCTTTTTGAAGGAGACCTGCAAAGACTGGTGAAGACATAAATGCATATTCCTTTATTGATGACTAGATGTTAACCACAAGTTAATGGTTTAACACTACAGTTCCCAACCCCCGAACCTCGGACCGGTAACAGTTCATGGCCTGTTAGGAACCAGATCACAACAGCAGGAGGTAAGTGGAGGGCCAGCAAGCGAAGCCTCATCCATATTTACAGCCGCTCCCCATCGCTCGCATCACGGCCTGAGCTCCGCCTCCTGTCAGCTCAGCAACGGCATTAGCTGCAGGAAAACGAACTCAGGGCTCTCACTGATTCTGCATTATGGTGAGTTGTATAATTATTTCATTATATATTACGGTGTAATAATAATAGAAATAAAATGCACAATAAATGTAATGCATTTGAATCACCCTGAAACCATCCCCCCGCCCCAGCAACCCGGTCAGTGAAAAAATTATCTTCCATGAAACAAGTCCCTGGTGCCAAAAAGGTTGCAGACCACTGGTTTAAAAGATTCTTTTGAGTTACTGAAGTAAGTACGTTCAATTTTAGAACTTTTTTTTCTTTTCTAGGCCAGAGATTTTGGAAAGCAGAAATGTGGAAAATTCTAAAGGATAGTGTAGAGATATTTAAGAGTTTTGATTTGTTTGACAAAAGTATAAGCAGGCCAGAATTTTCAGTTCTTTCTTCAACTGTTGTGAAACCCAGAGGTCTTGTAATTCATTCGGTAAATGGTCTATTGAAACTTTGCCATATATTAAGCACTATTTTTGGATATTGAACAGTTTTCATTCTTGGTTATAAGCAATGGAAGCTAATTATTTGGAAGAAAAATACATTATTAAAGGATGTTAAATAACTTGTAGAGATTCTGGAAGACCCCAAAAATCAGGCTTGGAAGCTCTGTGGTCAGAAAAAGCAATACACCATAAGCAAGAAATTCTGGCAAGGAATTCAATGATGAGGTGGAACTGAGCTTATATAAACCACTCCTAGATAAGTGGGTGTACAATTAACACACTTTTGCTGATGATGATTGTCCTGTGTAAATCACAGAAGGAGGGAGCTCTGTTTATAATAAAATGAAAGTTTGATTAGACAGATTCCAAATACAAGTCATGAATATTTTGATATCCGAAATATTCGGATATCAAAATACGACACACGTCTGTGTACTGGATTCATGAGTTAGATTCTATGTTCAAATAGAAATAAATATAGTATTTGACAAGTATCATGTATCATGATTGTACTTATGACAAGTAGCATAATAGTAGTATTGGAAGCTACCACTTACTGACCAGGTACTATGTACCGTTTGTTATTGGTTGATTCATGGGTCAATAATTTGTATTAGGTAAAAGCAGAAAGTGAGAAAGGCAGCTTGAATTTGGAAAGAATGTCCAGCTTAAAAACATAGTATGTCTGCCATTGTGACCTCATCTCCATCATAGTATATGCTTGCTTCGTGGCCTCAGTCATATTACCTTCCTGATCTTTCTGTTAACATGCCAAGCCCACTTCCACCCCAGAGCTTCAAGCATTTTCTTTTTTCTTCCTGGAACACTCCTCTGCAGCTCTCTGTAAGGGACAAGCCCTCACTCCCTTCAGGTCTCTGCTCAAGTGTCACCTTATCATAGAGAACTTCAGGACTAACCTATTTTAAAAAGCACCTGTCACTCTATTCCTTTACTGGGCTTTATTTGTCTTTATTTCACTCATATATTTTGTAATCATTTGTCAAATTTCTTCTCACATCAAAAATTTAAAATCTGTAAGAATATGAAACTTGTTTCTTATTTCCTGCTACTTTCTGTATATTGAATGGATGTGATTTCTGTGTGTGTGTGCGTGTGTGTTTTAAACAGAATAATTGTGTAAAAATACTATCATGGTAACTGTTGCTCAATTTAAATTGCACTTGTATTTGTTTATTTGTTTGTTTTTTATTTCAGGAAATATGAGAGTACAAACATTTTGGTTACATTTTATATCCTCGCCTCTCCCTAGCAAGGGCTAGAGGCATGCCCCATGCGCCTCCCCTCCACAATGCTCACCATATCCCTCACATGTGGATCCATGCTATTGCTGAATGGAATGGTATTTCTATTTTTAGCTTTTGAGGAATCTCCAGATTCTTTTCCACAGAGGTTGCA
>CAUYRT010097039.1:0-16587 GCA_963574885.1 Lepilemur ruficaudatus
AGACTGTATCAGAAAAAAAAAAAAAAAAAAAAACGGCCGGGCGCAGTGGCTCGCGCCTGTAATCCTAACACTCTGGGAGGCCGAGGCGGGTGGATCGCTCAAGGTCAGGAGTTCAAAACCAGCCTGAGCAAGAGCGAGACCCCGTCTCTACTGAAAAACAGAAACAAATTAACTGTCCAACTAAAAATATATAGAAAAAATTAGCCAGGCATGGTGGCACATGCCTGTAGTCCCAGCTACTTGGGAGGCTGAGGCAGAAGCATCGCTTGAGCCCAGGAGTTTGAGGTTGCTGTGAGCTAGGCTGACACTAAGGCACTCTAGCCTGGGCAAGAGAGTGAGACTCTATCTCAAAACAACAACAACAAGAAAAAACGGTTATATAAAAATTTTCTTAAGCAATCAAAATCATATACAACATTTCTTTGAGACACAATATTGTCTTCTATGGAATGGGTTACCATCTTTTCCTTCAACTGTCTTGACTTGGAAGATATGAACTCTGTTAAGATTTAGGTCCTTTTGCTTAAAGTGTTTAACCTGTGCTTTGGTTCTGATTGTCTTTACCAGTTTCAGAAATATTTTAATTTATATTTAAGTCGATGGTTGCATCATAGGGCCTTGTTTACCTCTCTCTTCAAAATTTGACTATGCTGACAGATTCTAGCTTAACAGTACGTATTACATAAATAAATGGCAATATTTTTTTTGAACACTCTTTAAAACAGATGTAGGCTCCACAGCAGTTTCAATTTCAGTTCTTACACTCTGCTATCATTTTGGTCTTCTTGTGGCTTCTAAAAGCTGAGTTTTCAGTGCATCTCCAAATTCCATAATTTGGTAAACAGCCCTTTTATAGGAGTAGCCACTTGATAATAGCAGGACTCACACAAGATACAGTTTACCAATCTAGATTATGATATTAAAACTTCTCAACTATACAATAAGCATCCAACATTTTCAACCACAGCCTAAGTATTCTCAGTAACAGAAGTATTTAAAAACCAGGTATAACACAAAATAGTCATCTACAGAATATAACCAGGGACTGCCACTTGCGCAAAATCAGTCTTGAAAAAAACAATTTGTACCATTCCTCTCTATTACTTATTTAAATCCTACTTTGTTCCAAAATGACTTGAGAGGATTTTCTCAATAAATGGGGTGAGATTCCTATGCTTTTCTCAATATATCCTGCTAAATATGAGCTGGTCAATTAAACTCAGCAGATGGGACTTCATTAAACCATGATGAAGATGAACAGTCAGGAAAAGAACTATTTTACGGACAGGAACTTTGGTAAAGTACATGAATAAAATTTCTTTGTGATGGGTATATCTTATCAATATTCATTTCCTCCACTTGCAAAGTCAATGACATCATTGTTTGTTACTTTAGCTCTTTGCCCAGAAGTGGACCTACTGACAGATGTCTAAAGATCTGATGCTAATATAAAAAGATGTAATTTCCTTCAGCTTATTTTAAAGAAGTTTGTGGTGAAATGGAAAAAAACAACCAGTTATATCTGTATTCAGAGATACCAACTAGATGGACTATTCTCACACACTGATCAAATGATTACTGTGATGGTTTTAAAAGTATGTTCACAAATTATCATTTTTCCTTCACTGAAAACTGGATCAGGTCACCAAACCTCCCTCCCCCCTCAAATTATAATCTTGTCTTTGTCTAATGGCTCTGTCCCAGGTTGACAAAACATAAAATGGAGCAATTATTCATGTTATGAAAGGATCCACTATACACAAACAAAACAAAACTTTAATCTTAGCACAAGTTTCCTTTAAATCGTCAACTCCAACAATACATTTAAAATGTGATTTCATTCTCCAAAGAAGGATTTTCAACCATTTTTATGTTTCTTTGTAAAATTATCAAGATAACTGTTAATGTGTGTTAATCAGCTTCTTTAATACACCACAGCAAATGGCAAAAATTTCACCTACAGTGGATGACACAAAAAAGTCTTTTGCTAGATGCTCCCCTTGACAAAAATTAGGATCATTCCTAGGCTTCCTCTTGCTTATGTATGCTAACAAAGGAACTTGATTTGGAATATATAAACCCATGTTTACATTTTGCTTTGGAACATCATATTGTTTCATTCAGCAACAAATTAACTTTTAACATAACATTTTCCTTGAACTAATTAAAATTATTATAAAATGTGCTCCTCCTATTCCTGAATGAAGATTGCCCAGTGGCTTAGAAACATGCTGAGTTTTAGGAACAATTAGCCTAAGATTTGAAAGATTTTTGTGGAAAACTTACAGTCACTAATTCATACAGAGATAATTATAACTGGTGGTAATTCATCTACTCTCTATTATAATAAGAGTTATCTATAAATTCCTAAGTCACAAAAAGCCCCTTCTGCTCTTACTGCAAAGCAAAACATCCCTAAAGGAGAAATCCATTACTATATAAAAAGGTACATAGCAAGGTGTTGGACAAGTAATAATAAGTACCTACTGATTATCTCATTTTATATTAAATTTTGACTTTAAATACTGACGTTTTTACAAGAAAGTTTAAAATTCTTTCACCAAGACAAAGTTTTTGGTTTTGTTTGGGGCTAACTCAAACACTTTAATTTAACCAACTTTTGTATGGATTATACAGATTATACACAAATAACCTAATAGCCTCTAGCCGGGGAGTAAGAGCATAGCTAAAACTGTTGACTATACACAGGCTATTTCCATTATGTAGGTAGATTAAAAACTCCAATAATATGGCAATTAACTATACTCATAAAGAAAACATATTTAGATTTTCACTGTTCAGGAACCGTGAAGTACTTTATAATTTGGTAGGAGGAGGATTTACTCACCATACTTTAAAGATAATCACTAGGGAGAATCTTTGTACTTTTCCAACTGATGAACTTCCCCTGCCCACCACACCACCAAATTGGCGAAAAGTTAGCAAAACTAGTTTATGTGGGTTTTATTACCATTGTACACTTAAGAGTTGAGCAAAACTAGAAGAAACCCAGGAACTTTTGATTCAACAGCTTTGTAAATCTTTACCTCAAATATTACAAACTTTTCTATAACTACATAGGATTTATTTCATTTTATTTGTATAGATTTTTACTTACCAGATAATTATCTATTACTATATAATAGGTGAGTTCCAGTAAAGCCATAAGAGTTTCAATTAAGGGAAAATTTTAATCACAGAGGTTTTTGAATACTAAAACAAGCAAGAAGCTCCCTTGGCCTAAGAGGGTGTAAGCTGGTGGAGATGAGTTCAATTTGCAGATACTGATAGGCTAAAACTCTGGGCATGGTTCATTCAGACACTAGTCCAGCTGCAGAAAACTGCAGGAAAACAAACCAAGAGTCTGAGTCAAGAGCTTTGAGACTAAGCAAAGAAGGCTGAAGATCATGGTCAAAAGTACATATCTCAGAAGTATCTGAAAGCCTGGTGCAGCTATCTGGAAGCAGTCAGCTGGTTCCCTGGAAACTGTCCTGTCTCGAACACAGTGTGGGCCTTTAATTGGTTCCCCTATGCTAAAGGGGTGACAACATAAGTCCTTTTCTATAGAAGACTAGTCATTTGGGAAGACCATAGGCTGAAAAAAAGAGAGAAAGTTTAAGCTCTGGACACACAATAATATAAAGAAAGTAGCTCTGACTGGAGGGTGGTAGGGATGGGGAGAGAAGGGCAATATACGCAACCTAAACATTTGTACCCCTGTAATATACTGAAATTAAAAAAAAGAAATAGTAAAACAATGAAACTGTAGGTAGTTAAGAATTTACAATATTTGCATTTTTATTTGAATAGTCTTCCACTTTTGGTTTGATTTTCATATATTATATACCCATGTACCCAAGAGTTTTATTGTGGGTTTTTGTTTGTTTGTTTGTTTAAAGAAAGAATCTCACTGTATCCCCCTCCGGCCAGAACGCAATGGTATTATTATAGCCCGCAGCAACCTCAAATTCCTGGGCTCAAGTGATCCTCCTGTGTCAGCCTCCAGAGTATCTGGCACTACAGGCATGCACCACCATGCCTGGCTAATGTTTTTAATGTTTTGTAGAGACGGTGGGGGGCTGAGGGGGTGGGGAGGATGAGGCTCTTGTTCAGGGTGGTCTCACACTCCTGGCCTCAAGCAATCCTCCCACCTGGGACTCCCAAAGTGCTAGGATAACAGGGCTGAGGCACCAAGCCCCACCCTAAGACCCTTTTAAATTCTAATTTTTATATTTTGTGTTTACCAACTGACAAACATTTGAGCTAACTGAGTAAAGGTACTACTAGTGCTCCAACATTTCACTCGGCAGTATCACCACTTCAGTGCATATGTACGAAATTATTAGAATATTTTATTGGGCTTAGGGGAAAGAGGGAAATGCAACTGTTAATATTAACAAAGAGGCCAGGCGTGGTGGCTCACACCTGTAATCCTAGCACTCTGGGAGGCCAAGGTGGGAGGATCACTCAAGATCAGGAGTTTGAAGCCAGCCTGAGCAACAGCGAGACCTCGTCTCTACTATAAATAGAAAGAAATTACTTGACCAACTAAAAAATATATATAGGAAAAAAAAAAATTAGCCGGGCATGGTAGTGCATGCCTGTAGTCCCAGCTACTTGGGAGGCTGAGGCAGGATTGCTTGAGCTCAGGAGTTTGAGCTTGCTGTGAGCTAAGCTGACCCCACGGCAGTCACTCTAGCCCGGAGAGCAGAGTGAGACTCTGTCTCAAAAAAAAAAAAAAGTTAACAAAGAGAAGCCATCTCAATTTAGCTGATTGCTTTCAGATGTTAAGCCAGTATTCCCTATACTCAATTATGAAGGATGAATAATAAAATGAAAGAATGTGCACAAATGTTTGAGCTACATTACTAAAGACTGTACCTAAAAGGTTAAGTATAATTTAGAATTTTATAATATTTGTTAACTCACTGAGCACCTGCTTTATAACATTTACATTTGACTTTAACCTGTATGATTTTCGTCTTTGTTTCTATGGATACACATTTCATAAACTTGAGGACTTGGGAACCTCAAGACATTTTTAGAGGATGTGAAGAATTTGCTATTTTATTTTTCTTTTTAAAAACATCTGCAGTTTTTTACACCAGGGGGTTTAGGAAAGTTTCATGTATTAGTTACTTTGACCCTACAGGTATCATGGTGGACTAGTCAGAAGAAAAGAGAAGGGCTGATAAATAATGTTTTAAATCCATCTTCAAACACTGAATAGTCTCTCACAATAAAATAAAATTGCAACTTAATTTTATCACCCATACGGTCACTGACTGTGCATCTTCTTTTTACTTTTTTTTTTTTTTTTTTTTGACACAGATTCTCGCTCTGACTCGGTCGCCCAGGCTAGAGTGAGTGCTGTGGCATCAGCCTCACAGCAACCTCAAACTCCTGGGCTCAAGCAATCCTTCTGCCTCAGCCTCCCGAGTAGCTGGGACTACAGGCATGCGCCACCAGGCCCGGCTAATTTTTTCTATATACTTTAAGTTGGCCAATTAATTTCTTTCTATTTTTAGTAGAGACTCGGTCTTACTCTTGCTCAGGCTGGTTTTGAACTCCTGACCTCAAGCAATCCTCCCGCCTCAGCCTCCCAGAGTGCTAGGATTACAGGTGTGAGCAACCGCACCCGGCCTTAATAATGGTTTTTTTTTTTTTTTTTTTTTTTAGATAGAGTCTCACTCTGCTGCCCGGGCTAGAGTGAGTGCCTTGGCGTTAGCCTAGCTCACAGCAACCTCAAACTCCTGGGCTCAAGCGATCCTTCTGCCTCAGCCTCCCAAGTAGCTGGGACTACAGGCATGTGCCACCATGCCCAGCTAATATTTTCTATATATTTTTAGTTGTCCAATTAATTTCTTTCTATTTTTAGTAGAGACGGGGTCTCACTCTTGCTCAGGCTGGTTTCGAACTCCTGATCTTGAGCAATCCACCAGCCTGGGCCTCCCCTATAGCCTAGATAGACTTTTTTATTTGCTATTAGCAAAAGTGAATGGTATACACATGTACTCACTACTAAATTGGAAGTAATTCATGAGCACACTTGTGCATAGAGGGAAGTAAAACTCAAAGGAAATCAACCAGGGCGGAGCGGAGAGGAGGGGACGGGCAAAAACCTACCCACCGGATGCAGTGAACAATATCTGGATGACAGGTACTCTTATAACCATGACTCAAGCCTTATAAAAGTGATTCATGTAATTAAAATTATTTGTACCCCATAATACTTTGAAATTTAAAAAAAGTGAATGGTATGATCCTCCGAGAGTTATTTTTTGTATATTTATGTTGAAGCCCACATTTGTGAGTAGGGTCCTATATATAAAGAATGATAGAAGTTATTAGACAAAATGATTTGATCTCAGTAAGATCTTAGTGTCTATTTTATTAAATTAGAAGTGGTTATAATTTATATGCAGGGTACATGGTTTCCTCCAAGAAGTAAAATTAAAAAATATTTCTTTAGCTACTTAATTCAGATCTTATTCACGAGTAAAGAGATGATATTTCAAATGAAAAAAATAGAAACCTTTTCCTTCAGTAAGCATCATTTTTTGGCATAGCAGTTCTGTTAAAACATTATTAAGGCCGAAGGCGGGGCGTGGTGGCTCACGCCTGTAATCCTAGCACTCTGGGAGGCCGAGGTGGGCGGATCGCTCAAGGTCAGGAGATTGAGACCAGCCTGAGCAAGAGCGAGACCCCGTCTCTACTAAAAATAGAAAGACATCAATTGGACAACTAAAAATATATAGAAAAAATTAGCCGGGCATGGTGGAGCATGCCTGTAGTTCCAGCTACTCGGAAGGCTGAAGCAGAAGGATTGCTTGAGCCCAGGAGTTTGAGGTTGCTGTGAGCTAGGCTCACGCCACGGCACTCTACCCAGGACAACAGAGTGAGACTCTGTCTCAAAAAAAATAATGATAATAAATAAATAACAAAAAAATTAAAAGAGAAAATTCATTGCTCAATTTTATTTGCTCCTTATTCTCTGTTAAAACTAAACAAATGAATAAGACATAAATTTGGGTTGTTCTGGGGTATTTCTTTGCTTTTGTTTTTTAACTTATCAGACCTCACTAGCATTAATTTGATCTCTCTTTTAAAAACTGTTTACATTATGAGTATGTTGATGACTCATGACTCATGAATGAGAATGAGACAAAAAGGAAATGGACTAAAATTGATCTCATTAAATCAATTTAGGTAAAAGCTTTCTGCAGAACTCAGCCAATACCATATTCCACAGCTACTGACTTGTCTAAGTACTCTCTGTGGTGCAGCACAGTCCATTTTATCCTTAAGCTTTGTAGGATTTCTTGCTCTATGATGTTTGATTTCAGAGTAAATTGTCAAATGCGTTTTATAAGGGCTAGATGTTAATTGTTCATAAGAATTCAATATATAATTGCTACCATGAGCTCTAGGGGAAAGAAAAAAAAGAAGTCAATACATAATATCTAATATTTAAAAAAACCAACAAGCTTAGGTATTCTATTTAAAAATTAGATAAATACAAGAATAAATAGCTAAGAGTTGAAAGTGGGGAGAGCTAAGACAGGAGATTAGAGTCTTTCACTATAAACCTGGTAGCTTTCTGACTTTAAAAACTATGTACATGCATTAATTGGATAAAAAAGGAGGGGAAGAGATTAAATCCATGTGCCTGCCAGGACATATGGTATCCATGCGAGTATAAGAGTATTTTCTGAACATGCATTCCTATTCTACTCTCTCTGTTTCAGTACAAAAAAAAGTTACCTGATGTACAGATAGATTTTTTTATTAAGTCCCCCAAATACAATTTGCATAGAATATCATGAGTCATTCTGTTAAGGTCTTTAAGAAAAAACCTTTGAAACAATGTTCTTTTCCAAGATGATAAGGTCTTACAAAGCATTTCAATAATTTTTAACTAGTTGAAAATAGGTAAATATGTCCTAAAAGGACTGCATTTATTAAGAGCTCTTATTTAGCCATATAAATGGGCTGGAATCTGAACCTCAGGGTTCAAGGTTGCCCAAGGAATGCTGAGCAGCAAAAACAAACCCTGATTAAAGAAGTTAAATGCATAAATTGTTTTTAAAACTAAAAAGACTGTCATTTAAAGACCTCAGCATAACTTTTCTGGAATAGTTGAATCTTATGTTGTACCATTTTTTAAAAACATAGATCTAAATCCTAAAGGCTATTTATCAGGTATTAAAGATGCTAAGTCAAAGAACCAAATTTGGCCGGGCGTGGTGGCTCACGCCTGTAATCCTAGCACCCTGGGAGTCCGAGGCGGGCGGATCGCTCAAGGTCAAGAGTTCCAAACCAGCCTGAGCAAGAGCGAGACCCCCATCTCCACTAAAAATAGAAAGAAATTAATTGGACAACTAAAAATATATAGAAAATATTAGCCGGGCATGGTGATGCATGCCTGTAGTCCCAGCTACTTGGGAGGCTGAGGCAGTAGGATTGCTTGAGCCCAGGAGTTTGAGGTTGCTGTGAACTAGGCTGACGCCACAGCACTCACTCTAGCCTGGGCAAGAGAGTGAGTGAGACTCTGTCTCAAAAAACAACAACAACAAAATAACTAAATTTAAAATGTATCTCTTAATGGGGGTAATAATCAGTCCTAGTGAGGCTTTTCTGGGCCTATGGGCCTATAAGATAAAGGGGAGATTCAAGGATTGGGTAGGAGAAAAGCAACATAGGAAGTCTTTAAGAATCACAAGTCACACTAACAATAGATGCAATGAGTTAGTTTTTAAAAATGAAGTGTCAATCTTTAAAATTGTAAGTATTAATTATATTTCTAATTTTATTTTCTAGAGTGACGGGCTTGTACTTCATATTCTTTGCAGAAATGTAAATGAAAATCTTTTTCTAAAAAAATTCAACTGGCCAGGCGCAGTGGCTCAAGCCTGTAATCCTAGCACTCCGGGAGGCCTAGGCGAGAGAATCGCTCAAGGTCAGGAGTTCGAGACCAGCCTGAGCAAGAGCGAGACCCCGTCTCTACTAAAAATAGAAAGAAATTAACTGGCCAACTAAAATATATACAAAAATTAGCCCGGCATGGTGGCGTATGCTTGTAGTCCCAGCTACTCAGAAGGCTGAGGCAGGAGGATCACTTGAGCCCAGGAGTTTGAGGTTGCTGTAAGCTAGGCCAATGCCACGGTACTCTAGCCTGGGCAACAGAGAGATATTCTGTCTAAAAAAAAAAAAAAAAAAAAATCAACTAACCATTACTAATTAAGAAAAATAATTATAAAATAGTATACAATGTTTTGTGATTTAGAAATGAGTAGCTTACCGACTTGAATATAAATTATTGATATAAAAACACACTTCCTGTTTCACTTTAGCATGTTTACATTTAAAGCAATTTTAGCAGTCAGACCTTGGCTTCTAAATATCATTCTCCACTAAAAGTAAATACAGCTCTTTGGAAAAGTGGTTGATTCCAGGGCTGGGATTGGAAAAGTAAAAAGTGAGCCTTGGGGACTTTCAGTTTTTGGCCTCACATGTAAAGAGCGGAAATCATCACTGCTATCCTCACAGAAAGAAAAAAGGTGAACAAACTGAAAATCAACAACTCTTCTTACATCCATCAGAGAACTGGAATCATAACACAGACCTCTGTCCCTAAAACTGGAGATACAAGTAAATACAAAGAGAACACTGTTTTGGTTACTGAAAACTACAAAACATTGTTGAAAAAAATTAAAGATACAAATGCACTGAAAGACATTCAATGTTCACAGAATGGAAGACTTAATATTGCCATGATGTCAAAGTACTGACCTCTACTCAAAGTGATGTACAGATTCAGGGCAGTCCTATCAAAATTCCAGTGGTGCTTTTTACAAAAATAGAAAAATCCGTCCTAAAATTCATATAGTATCCCAAGGAACCCCAAACAGCCAAAACAAGTTTGAACAGGGTTGGAGGTTTCACACTTCCTGATTTCAAATCTTATTACAAAACTAGAGTAATCAAAACAGCGTGTTATTGGCATAAAGACAAACATATGGACCAAAAGAACAGAATAAAAAGCCCAGAAATAAACTTTAGCATATATGATCAGATTATTTTCAACAAGGGTGCCAAGATCATTCAGTGGGGAAAGGACAGTCTTTTCAACAAATGGCTCTGAAAAAACTGGATATCCACAAGCAAAAGAATGAAGTTGTACCCTTATCTAACAACACATAGAAAAATTAACTCAAAATGGATCAAAGACCTAAATGTGAAACTTAAAACTATAAAATGTTTAGAAGAAAGCATAGGAGAAAAACTTTATGACACTGAATTTGGCAATGATACATTGGATATGACAATAAAAGCACAGACAACAAAAGAAAAAACAGATAAAGTGGACTACATCAAAATTTAAAATTTTTGTACATCAAAGGACATAAATCAGTAGAGTGAAAAGGCAACCTATGGAATGGGAGAAAATATCTGCAAGACATCAGGATATATAATGAACTCCTACAACTCAACAACATAAAACAAACAGCCTGATTAATACATGGGCAAAGGACTTGAACAGACATTTCTCCAAAGAAGATACACAAATGGCCAATCAGCACACAGAAAAATGATTATCACCACTAATCATTAGGTAAATGAAAATCAAAATCACAATGAGATACTGCTTCATACCCATAAGAGTGGCTACTGTCAAAAACAAACAAACAAAAAAATAACAAGGTTGGCGAGCATGTGGAAATATTGGAACCCTGTGCACTGTTGGTGGGAATGTAATTATGATACAGCTACTGTGAAAAACAATATGCCCATTCCTCAAAAAATTAAAAATAGAATTGCCATATGATCCAGCAATTCCACTTCTGGATATATACTGTATAAGAACCGAAAACAAGGCCTCAAAGAGGTATTTGTTCACTTACATACACAGCAACATTATTCACAATAGCCAAAAAGTAGAAGCAATTCAAGTGCCCATCAACAGATGAATGGATAAACAAAATATGGTATATACATATGATGAAATGTTATTCAGCCTTAAAAAGGAAAGAAATTCTGACACATGCTACAACATGAATGAACCTTGAAGACACTACGCTAAGTAAAATAACAGCCAGATATGAAAGGATAAATATCATATGATTCCACTTACATGAGGTACCTTGAGTAGTCTAATTCACAGACACAAAAAAAGCGAATGGTGGTTGCCTGGGACTGAGGAATAGGGAGTTATTATTTAACAGGTATGGAGGTTCAATTTGGGATGATGAAAAAGTTCCTTAAGGCCCCTGAACTATTTGCTTAAAAATGGTAAAATGGTAAATTCTATGTTATTTATATTTTACCACAACGGTGTATGTGTTGGGTTGTTTTAAAACTTGTATGCTGCTCATACAATAGTAAAACAAACGGTAGGGTTTAAAAACAAGCTGTACAAAATTAAGATACTCCTTGTTTGCACTGGTGGCAAAGAAACTTAAAATAAGTTTATAATTATTCACAGCTGGTAGAAAATTACCAGCTTTTTCACCAAGTATTTATTCTCTTTTCACCAAGTATTTATCGAGCACATGAGAGGCACTGGGTCAGAAGCTGGGAATACACGTTGTATAGCAGGCACACATCCTGGAGTTTGGGAGCCTGCAAATACATTCAGAGCTCTAGAGGCCAGGTGCTCCTACAGACACAAAACCACATGATGCTCTGATAAAGTCTGGGCATTATGAGATTTATTTTAAAACTTCTAGCTGGATCCAAAATGTTTATTCTTTGTGATTCTGACATTTTGCATTCCTGAAGCTGTAATTCTTCTTTACAGTAGCTACTTACAGTGCTTTTCCTGACTATTCTTAAACTATTTCAGAATGGCATTTAAATGATTGTTGGTCTACTTTCCTAGAGGCCTCCCAAGCTTACTAAACACTATTTGTGGGGCACAAATCCCCAACTATTAAAACTACTTTGCAGTATTAATCGACATGGTAGCAATTTAGAAAGTGGCACAATTATTGTGGGCAAGAAGGCTAAACATCTCTATTTAGTTTGGTTGAAATTTAACTTCATGAAAAAAAACAGAATAATCTTTACTCTGCGGATCATAAGATAAACCCGAGATAGTAACTCTCTTGGGAACTGAAAGTTTGTGAAATTCAAAAGGGTTATAGTCTTTTAGGTTCTCTTAAAAAAAATTATAAATCATGTTTTCTGACACAATGCTGATCTGAATGAACCCCCTCCTCCTTCCCTTCTTGATGGGCATTTACATTCACCCTCTTCCTCTCTAGCCTTTCCAAACTGGTTCCTTTTTCTTTGCCTTTAAAATACATTTCCTTGGCTGGTCTGATGGCTGGTCTTAACATTAGTGTCACTAAAGTTGGTATTCAACCCCCTACTTCTAAATTTGACTGGCTTTAAAAAAAAATACATTTCCTTAATCTTGTAAGATCTTTAGTTAAAGGGGATGTCTTCCCTTTTAGATACTATTCTCACTTTCTTGTCACTATCAAACTTCTCAAGTAGACTAACACAGTCTCAAATAGTCAAAATCTTGGTTCTATGGAAAATGTTCTATTTTTATGTTACCAAAAACCATGCTCTTTTCTTAGCTGTTAACCTTAACTATGTTATTCTATTTATCCTAGTGATTACTACCATCTACTTTTAAATTTCTCTTTCCTTGACTCCCACAACTAAAATTTCCCTTTCCATGGCTTCCACAACTAAACTCTTGTAAATCTTCTAACTCTCAACCCCTCCTTCTGTTCCCTGCAATTCCCTCAACAACCCTCTTTCCAACCTTTAATTGTGATCATTCCCCAGGGCTTGGTCTTTGGAATCATACTCTGCTATTTACACACTCTTTAAGAGGGCTCGACCATTTTCATAGCTCCAACTATAGCTTTTCAAGTGGGATGACACTAAAATTTAGATTCAGTTCAAGACTTAGTTCCAAATTTATATCCTCTTACTGGAAACTGCTTGAAACGCTTGGCTGTTGTTTCAAATTCAGCATATGTTAAGAATTATATATTTTTGGAGGTAGCCTAACAGTTACACTTTGGCTTCTCTTCACCTAGTTAAATTCTAGTCTAACAGTTAAACTTTGACTTTTCTTCACCTGGTCAAATTCTACTGTTCCTTCAGCTCAATCAACATTTTCTCAGGAAAACATTTCCTGACTTTCCAATTAGCCAATGCCCACATACCTCTCTTTCACTGCACCTTTCATAGCTATAATTTTCCATCTATTTTGCGATTCTCTTATGGTTATCTCCTCCACTGCATGGTAAATTCCATCAGAGCAGGATCATGTGTTTTAGGAGTGGGGGGTGAGGGGTATGATAATCACATTCCCAGCACCTACAGTTAAGTTTCTGGCATGTCGTAAATAACATTTACCCAAAATTCATCAAGCAAATGAACAAAAGTACTCTAAATTTTTCCTAGGTGACGAGTCCCCATCAATCCCATTTCCATCTCCTTTGCTACTAGTCCACTGTAGCCCAAGTCTTTACTTAGAGGTTTCATTATAATAGCAGCTTTCTCAATTAGCTTCTTCAAATTTTCCTCACTACGATCCATAGTGCCACATGAGTAATTTCCTTAAGTATTTTGTCATCACATTCTCCAGCCCAAAAATCTGTAGAGACCTCTTATTTCCCTCAAAAATAAATCTAAGTTAACATAGACATTTCAATAAAGGGCCCTATTTACCAAGAACAATGATGTCAGCTGCTTAAGGCAGCCCTTTCCACTGGCCATGGCTTTGAAAAACACTCTTTTCGTTGACTCTCCTTTATTCTAAATTCCTTGTAGATTACCAACAATAATATTAACTTGGAAATGTTACTATTAATTGTATCACACAAATGCTTAATATTAGTTAACTAAGTTTTGTTAGCAATACATTTATAAACCACCTCTTAGAGTGTGTTTCTTACAAGGCATGATTAATATTATTATTTATAACATTCTTATCAATTAGTTTCAGACAGTTTCACTTTATAAACCTGTCCATAAATTCTAATGATAGGAATACAAAAGGCTTATTGGGGGAAAAAATTCCAATGATCACAGATTCAAAAATTCTAAGTAAAATTACAACAAATCAAATTTAGCTATCCAAAATAACAGATGACCACTGTTTCAACATCAGAAAAATCTATTAATGTTATACACGCCATTAAGAAACTACAAGTTTGTTTTTCAAGAGATTGCCTCTGCACAAAATAAAATTAACAAAACACATATGTAAAAATAAGGAAAAAATGCAACCACTGATGTGTTACTATGCTATGATACTAAAATCTACATGAAATAACATTATGTGATACAATGAAGTGGCTTAGTTTCTCTTCATTATTTAAATCCAATCATTTAAACTGGGTTATCTAATGGTAAGTATGCTTTTATCCCAGATAGATTATTCACATCATTTATAGTAAAAGCTACAGGGGAAGAAATATTAACAAACTTTTGAAAGATTCTTTATTTTCAAAAGTTATAACACTTCTAAGTGATTTCATCTCACCTCCATAATTTTATGAATGTTTCAATACAAAGAGCTTCTTGACTGAAAAACTACATCCTTAAAGTTAGAATTATCTCTGGGTTAGAGATAGACAGGTGTACAAATAGGCAGGCCAGTACCACAGTACTAGAATACTGCTAGTAAATAAAGACCCAAGAATCTTTCTGAGAGGGGAAATTATCAAATTGTCTTGCTAAATTTAGTACTTTAGGGAGTAAAATTGACCATAGTTCATTATTAAATACAATTTAAAAACAAATAAATAAACTCCTTGGTAGTTACACTCTTTGAACTTTACAGAAATAACTGTCCTCACACCATATTTAATCTCAAAAAAAAAAAAAAGAAGAAGAGAATTTGACCACAAACTTTTAGAATTCCAGTTTGGGTTTTCAGAAAGAACTACCCAAGGACTTCAACTGTTCTGTGTTTTATCTCTAGCGCTATATTAAATCCACTGACATTAGGCAATTTGACAAACAACAAAATGAAAGAGAAAGGATATAAGGACACATGGGGCACATAAATACAGAACATGTTTTATAATACAATGGTACTGAACAATTATCCTGGATAAATTTAAAGCCAATACAGAGATCAAGGCCCTGAAGCTAAGCCAAACTGTAAAGGCACTTCACAGCAGAAACTCTCTATTGTTAAGTTTAGCGTTGACGTAAGGAGCCTAATCCAAAGTATTACATCAAATTCAAGTTTGCACACAATTACCAATTTAGCTAATGATATGTTAATGGGAATAGTTCCTTTAAATTATCTAAAAAACAATGTAAAAGCACTTGTTCATAAATTGTCCCAAACCTTGAACAGACGAGCCATAATTCTTTCTTCCATGTAACTATAAACAGACATCAGATAATCCGCCAACTCCCACAGGACATCCTGATCAGTAGCGGAGTTCTTTACAGCCCATACAAAGCTCTACATTAAGTGAGAGCTATCATATCTCACTTAATCTTTACTTAACCTTACAACTGCTCATTTTCACAGATAAAGAAACTAAAGCTTACCAAACTGACTTACACAAAGTTATTTAGCTTCTACAGTCTTCTGACTCAAAGAAAAAAAATTAGATATAATGCTTATCCTCAGCTGAACACTTTACTTCATCAACAGATAAAATATCAGTAGCACAATAGTTACATCAGCCTGAACAAGCACCAACCTACTAAATCAGGTTACACAATATCCAGAATTAGATAGTAAGAGTCCACTTCAATGAGTAAGAGTTTACTCAGCAATTATCCAATTTGCTGGGGGAAAATAAAAAACACAAACACTAAATAATGCAGAGCATCACCACTTTTAAGTATGTGTAAAATGACCAAATTTTGCCATAAAAACTATCTACACACTATTTCTAGAATAACTTCCTTCAGTACTGATAGCAAAAATTCAACTTGGCTGGATTTCGTCTTCTCTTTTTGATGTATTGTACAGTGTTGCAAGGAAAGAAATTAACCATTTGGGGTAAAATACTGTGAACTAAAATAGAATCTTAAGGTGCATTCTCCCTCCACTGGCTGACTGGACCCACTCTTGGCCAAGGGGATACCCTAAAACTGAGTTGCTGGCCATGAGAAAGGAGATCAGACATGCCTCATCAAGCCCCCCTCCCTACTTGGAGATATCCTTTGTAACTCATTAACAGGCCTAAGGCTGTGCAAGACAAACCTGCAGGTCCTCAATTTACACAGCAGGTATATGGCCAGTAGCTTGTCTCTGATTAACAGATTTCCGATCTTTTTTTGTTTGTTTGTTTGAGACAGAGGCTCACTCTGTTGCCCAGGCTAGAGTGTGGGGGCTAGAGTGTGGTGGCATCAGCCTAGCTCACTGCAACCTCAAACTCCTGGGCTCAAGAAATCCTTCTGCCTCAGCCTCCCAAGTAGCTGGGACTACAGGCATGCGCCACCATGCCCGGCTAATTTTTTCTATATATTTTTAGTTGGCCAATTAATTTGTATTTTTTTTTTCAGTAGAGACAGGGTCTCGCTCTTGCTCAGGCTGGTTTCAAACTCCTGACCTTGAGCGATCCTCCTACCTCGGCCTCCCAGAGTGCT